>JAVJAQ010003878.1:420255-540732 GCA_032362365.1 Zygogramma bicolorata
CTCGTAAAATGGTCGCGGGTTCTTTTGTGGGTGAAATATATTGCAACTCACTCGAATAAAATAATATAATTAATTTTCAGGTACTCGGATAATATAAATCGAATGAAAAACAAGCTCAAAATACTAACATTAAACTCAATCCTGAATTAATAACTCTTTTCAGTTTATATGACGTAAAGTTCAGTTCATCACCAACAATCATGCACGAAATCGTAGTGTTAGCCAGGACGAAGATCTGCTCGTTGAGCTTCGTTGATTTTCGGTTTGCGACGAAGTTTTAATTTGAAGTGAAGCCCAATATTTCAATATTTGCGGGCGACAAATTATTAAAATGGTTGGACCATACCTTGCCGGTCGTTGAGGATTCTTCTTTGAAACTAGATTCTTTTTTGGATTCAAGTAGCTCTGGATTTTTCGTACTTTCGATTACTTCTGTTGGTTCATTGGGAATCTTTCGGCATGACGCCTCGTTGTCGCGTCTCTCTCTGACAGCCCCTTGACAACCTCCTGCCTCCTTGATTTCCGCGTATGGCGTAATTGTCATTTAAATC
The DNA here is from genome assembly GCA_032362365.1 of Zygogramma bicolorata. Classification (NCBI taxonomy): domain Eukaryota; kingdom Metazoa; phylum Arthropoda; class Insecta; order Coleoptera; family Chrysomelidae; genus Zygogramma; species Zygogramma bicolorata. The sequence continues at coordinate 420,807 of JAVJAQ010003878.1, forward strand.
TCAAACGAACTATATACTAAGTGTTTACTATATAAAATAATAATAGCCAGCGACAGAAACGTATCAAGGGATAAATCAAGTAGTAGTTGAAATACAAATAGACCCTAAAAATGATATAGTCGCAGGCGCGGTACATATCCCCCCAATTGAATTAAGTTCCCTGTGAAAATTATTCAATTCTCAAAAAGACGATTCTGGTCAGAAAGTTCGATAGGCTGATGGTAAGGCTTTAAATTGACTATTTTTGAACTCCAAGGGATAAACTGGTACTATCTTCTTCAATCTGGTAAGAATTTGGGTTAACCACTTTAAGGACAGTACAAGGTCCTCAATATAATTAGATTTTTTTTTAATCAATCCTTCCTCTGCTACTGACTGAGAGTGAGTTCGAACCAACACTTTATCTCCCACAACAAACTCCACTAACTTACTCTTAGATCGTTCATGTCGTAATTGTCGCTTTTCCGCCTTTGTTAGTAATTTTTCCCTTGCTAGGTAAATGAAGTCCCGCATTGGTGCAGAAGTTTCCGGAAATTCGATTTTAATATTTTGATTTCGACGTGATATACCGAATTGCACTTCGTTAGGAGTGAGCCCTGTATTTTCGTGGATTGCCTGATTCCACCAATCTCTGATTTGTGTTAGCACTGTAGCCCATGTTGTATGTTTTTCATAACAACATGCGCGTAATAATCTTTCGATTTCCTTATTCACACGTTCCGTTAAATTTCCTTGTGGAAAATACACAGATGTGTGTATTACTCATACACCATTTTCTGATAGCACTCGTCCCCACGCGATACTTGTGAAGCATGAACCATTATCACTCAGAATAGCATGAGGTTTACCAATTGAATCAAAATATCTGTTCGTTAAACAGTTGAGAATACTCTTTGTTGTACCTCTGCGCAATGGATACAATGAAACAAATTTACTGAATGCATCGATTGCCACCAGCAATACCGTTGCATCTCCTCGCGATTTTGGTAAATGTCCCATGAGATCAACACATAATAACTCGTTTGGCGCATTAGGTAACACACTGTGCATTTTTCATAAGTCACAGCTCACAATTACTTTTCGAATGAGTTTCCTCATTTTCGGACAAAAATAAAATTTTGAAAGATACGCATAACACTTTTGTGCCCCAAAATGACCATTATTATAATGCTCGTCAATGATCAAGGGGTGTAGAAAACTTCGAGGAACACATAGTTTCCAACCTGGATTATTTTCAGTGCCTCGCCGAAATAACAATCCTTTATGAACGCAAAACCATTTACGAGCTCTTTCGTCAGTTCCCCCCTCAATTTGTTGCATTATTCGTTTACAAAAATTATCTACATGTTGACTCGTTTCCATACCTCGAAAATGTCTTTTTATCAACTCAGAAGTAGTTTTGGAATCCACAGCAAAAATATGTATTTCTGCTGAGTCAGGTAACTCAATTAAATCTTCCATACATGAGTTGATAGGAAACCGTGATAAGGTGTCCGCGACAATATTTTGAGAACCCTTACAATATCATGATATCAAACTCGTATTCCTAAATGAATAATATCCATCTAGATAGTCGTGAACTCAAGAGTTTACAAGTTTCCAAAAATGTTAAAGCCTTGTGATCTGTGATCACAGTGAGAGGTCTACCGAGTACAAAAACGCGCCATTGCTTCAAAGCTACTACAATAGCTAATGCCTCTTCTTCTGTAACAGTATAGTTGAGCTCTGAAGCTTTCATTGTACGACTATAATATGCAACAACTTTCATTTCTTTCGATTCAGGACAGAGTTGAGATAAACAAGCTCCCAAACCATAAGACGAACTATCAGTATGAATGTGAAAACTGCGATTAGGGTCGGCGTGAACCTGCATCGTGACTTGCAGAAATTTTGTGTTTATGTCATTGAATGCTTTATTTTCGATATCCCCCCATGTCCATTTATTACCCTTTTTGAGGAAATGCAATAGCGGATAAGTTATTTCTGAAAAATGTTCAACAAACCTCCTCTCGTAATTAATAAGACCCAAAAACGAGCGTAATTCTTTTACATTTCGCGGTACTCTAATTCTCTGTATTGCTTCTATTCTATTCGGGTTCACCGATGTCCACTCTGGTGTGATGATATGACTCAAAAAATCGACCTTCTTCGTCGCAAACTTGCATTTTTTCAATTTGATAGTTAGACCAGCATCTTCGAACTTCTTGAAAATCATACTCAAATGTTTCAAGTGTTCCGACGGATTACTTGAGAATACCAAAATATCATCAACATATATTATCAGGAAACTATCGAACTCTTCATTCGAAATAGTTTTTAGTCCCCGTATGAAACTTCCCAATGCTGTAGAAATAACGAAAGGTAATTTATTGAACACAAAAGTTTCCCCTTCATATGAAAACCCAATGAACTCACGATGTCCCTCGAAAATTGACACTTGCCAATATGACGTTGTCAAATCTAAAGTCGATAAACACTGATTTGTTGAAAATGGAAATTGAAATTCATTTGGGATGGGTGGAACCACGTGATCTTTTATCATTCTTTTATTCAAATGTCGTGCGTCAAGACAAACCCTTACCGAAGCATCCTTCTAACGCACTACTACAAGAGGGCTTACATACTCTGTCTGGCTGTTAGAAATAATCCCCCACTCTAACATTTCATCTATTTGTCTTCTAACTTCCAACTTATAAGCATAAAGAATTGCATAACCCTTCAAATAAAATGGAGTCGCGTCCCTCAGAATTATTTTATGTTCGTAACCTTTCATATTACCAGGTTGATCAGAGTATACCGAAGTAAATGATGACAACAAGTCGAACAATAGCGTTCTTTCGAGATCATCGAACATTTCCGACTCAAATGCAATTTCCTGAATTTTTCGTTTGAATAAAACTTTTTTTTTGTTTTTTCCCTAATTTCCCCAGGATTTTCAATTTCTATGGAAAGTTCACAAATGTCACACTCTGTTTTTGACTCATTTTCAAAGAATTTGATAGTTCTGCGCTCATTTTCAAACAACCCGATTAGCTCAAGGCTCTCGAAATTAACTACGACTGCAAATTGGTTCATCCAATCGCATCCCAATATAACATCCTTCATCAACGTCGGAACTACAATACACACGTAGTCAAACACAACATCGTTCAACTCGAAATGCAGGTTAACTTGATTTTTTACTGCTTGTCCCTTATTTTTCAGTGCCCCAAACACCGTTACCCCCCTGACAGGCAAAAGCAATAAATCTGAATTCGAGACTGAGAGTTTATCAAAAAACTGCTGGCTAATGCAGCTCATCACTGAACCACTATCTATTAAAAGTTCAACTGTTACGTTCTCAACTCGTCCCTTGATAATCGGCATTCTATTAATCACCCTATCCGTGTTATCAATTTCTCCCAACAAATCTTCATAACTCTCATTGAAGAGAGTTGCTACAGTCCTATCCCCCCTTTTCTCTGTATTATTATCATTTCTGTCCATTCTTCTATCTGGATTAGTTCGATTTTGTTGATTAAAGTTATAGCGAGTTCCATTCGAATTTCCTTCTGCGTAGGTACCTATTCGGCCTACTTACATTTCTACCACTCGGAACCGATGCTTGATTCGACATGCCATTTCGGTATTATTAACCCTTTGCAAATAATGTTCAACTTCATCTATAGTCTGAAATCCAGAAGACACTATTCCGCGTCTAATATCAGACTCAAAATGGTGAGCCAAAATATCTATTTTTTCTGTTTCGCTAGGTAAATTGTCCAACTAACTGGACTCTTTAACTTGCTTTAAAAAATAATCCGCGTGTGATCCACTTTCATAAAAGCCGAATTTGAATTTTCGAAACGCTTCTCTCTGGGTTCGTGGATCCCAGTATCTTTCTAAATACAAATGTTTGAAATGGTTGAAATCAGAACATGTTTTGGATTTAATTTCTCCCCAGTCGGCAGCGGAGCCTCTAAGATTTCCTAGAGCCAAAACCAATTTTTTATTTTCGGGTACTTCAGCTTCCTCGAATGGGGAGCTCAGTTTTTGTAGAAACATAACAGGATTCAAACCCCCACTTGGTCTGAATTGTATAGTGGTGCCACCCAACTCTTTCCAGAATAACAAATAATTACTATCGCAACCGGTACTAGCGCTTACCTCTGCCACCGAACTATTCTGCTTACTAAGTTCTTTTTTATTCTCCCCACCAAATTCTTTTGCGTTAACGTTAGGCGATTCCGATCTCAACAATGTTAAGGTTGACTGAATTGTCTTTATCCCACCGTTCAACTTTCTACTATTTTGCGCTAAAATCTCAAAATTTTCCCTCAAAGTTTCATTATTTGTCATTAGATTTGTGATCATTTGTTTTATTAACTTTGTTAATTCCAACATCATTTCATCTCTACCATCATCTGATTCAAATTCGTTTTTTTTCAACTTACTTTTTCCCTTTCCACGTCCCGCCATTTCGACAGCAATATTCTGGCTCAATGAAAGTTATAAAGATACTTGACAGTTACGACATACAAATATCAATATCATTCCCACCCAATTGCAAATAATTCAACACCACAAAAGCCCCCTAGTTGGGACGCCAAGTGTAATGACCTCTTTATCTCGTAAAATGGTCGCGGGTTCTTTTGTGGGTGAAATATATTGCAACTCACTCGAATAGAATAATATAATTAATTTTCAGGTACTCGGATAATATAAATCGAACGAAAAACAAGCTCAAAATACTAACATTAAACTAAATCCTAAACTAATAACTCTTTTCAGTTTATATGACGTAAAGTTCAGTTCATCACCAACAATCACGCACGAAATCGTAGTATTAGCCGGGACTAAGATCTGCTCGTTGAGCTTCGTTGATTTTCGGTTTGCGACGAAGTTGTGATTTGAAGTGAAGCCCAATATTTCAATATTTGCGGGCGACAAATTATTAAAATGGTTGGACCATACCTTGCCGGTCGTTGAGGATTCTTCTTTGAAACTAGGTTCTTCTTTGGATTTAAGTAGCTCTGGATTTTTCGTACTTTTAATTACTTTTGTTGGTTTTTTGTAAGGTGGCTATATACTGGTGTGTTTACTCCATATAAGAGTTTGTCAGCAAATCAGACGACCGATATGGCCAACTTGATCAAAAAATTGATGATGTGGGCGTAGTAGTACTGCAAAAATCCGCCAGGTACCGGCACTCTTGCAGTGGAGATGCAGTCCTGTGTTGCCAAGTGGCCATGTCATTGCGAATTCTGGTCCAGATCAGTAGAAACACAATGCAAATTTATTCCAACTGAGAAATTAATTTCAAACTACATGGAATAAAAAACTCACATATCCAGTCCCGATAAACTCTCTAACCTTTTACAAAAACATCAGAATTGGCAACAGCGTGTTACATGGATCGATTGATCACGAAAATTATTAGAAATTTTCGATTATCAGCGCTCCCTCATGTCCACTGATGAACTACCACGCCTTGTCCACAGGTTTGTCTGAAACAATATCGCAACATTAGAAACACCAGTATATAGACATCTCAGTTTTTTGGGAATCTTCCGGCTTGACGCCTCGTTTTCGCGTCTCTCCCTGACAGCCCCTTGACAACCTCCTGCCTCCTTGATTTCCGCGTATGGCGTAATTGTCATTTAAATCTCAAAAGAACTATATACCAAGTGTTTACTATATAAAATAATAGTCAGCGACAGAGACGTATCAAGGGATAAATTAAGTAGTAGTTGAAATACAAGTGGACCCTAAAAATGATATAGTCGCAGGCGCGGTACAATTTGTTTCGGTTATAATCCTTCCATTGACTTCCATTAATATGGTCTCAGGCATTTTATTTATTCTAATTTGTATGTTGAGATTCCCTATTGAACCTGTATCTATAAGAAATTTTGTTCAAATTGTTTTTCTGTATTGTATCTAGTTCTATATATTCTGTTGAGTGTTCATAATTGTGTCTTCCCAGCTCGGTTGCATATGGCATCATTATCAAACAAACATTTCCTGCTCAAAATGTCTACTCATTTGAACCAGTATTTATTCCTCTCTCATTTCTGGATTCTGATGTTGCGTAGTGGCATAAAATAAGATTGCATAATTATTATGATTTGAACTTGAATTTTTATAAAACTTACCAAATTGTAGTCTAACCCCAATCATTAATTGTGCATCTTTCTTCAATATTAATGAAATGATCATAAAACTCATAGAACCTATTATTTTTACTGTCCAAACAATAGCTTGATTGCTCATATATTGCCTAATTATATTTTTAAAATCTTCTATACCACTAATATTTCTGGTTTCATAAAATTTCTTTGAATGTTACTGCATTTTTTTTTTGTTTCCGAAGTTCTTATTGATTTGAATTCTTGACATGTTCTGATAAATATTGTTCCTATGTTTGTATTTGTCTTAGTTTTACTTTCCCATTCTATGAATTCATTTTCATTTGTCTCATCCGTTTTATAAAATAGGTCATGAGAATTTTCAGTATTATCATCCACTTCTTATTCACTTCATTGATTTACCCCAAAATCTCCTGCCTGGTAGTCTCTCAATTAACCCTGTCTTTTTGTAAACGTTTATCATTGTGCTCTTTTACATTATTTTGATCATCAATGTCCTGTTTTGTATTATTATAAAATTCATATTTTTTTCCTTTCATCTTCAGATTCTCTATACATTCGAGCCATTTGTTGTCTATTTTCATGTAATTTATTTTGTAGTTGAATTTCCCACTGTAACAGAATTTTATCTCAGATCCTCCTCAACATCAACTATTTTCTTCCTTGAATCTCCTTCAATATACTTCATATATATTTTTGAGTTATCTTCAATTCTTTCAGCATTTTCTTCAACACTTTAAATTTTTTTATTCGATTTTCTTTCAGCTTTTCCATATTTTCATTTAAGTTACCTTCAATTCCTTCTATATTTTGATTTGAGTTCTCTTGTAATCCTGCAGAGTAGCAGGTTGGTATATCATATTTTGATCCAGGAAATGAACCAAATCGAGAGTGACCAAAGTGATATTGAAATATGAAAAATATATAAATGGGTAACTAATGACACGAGGAACGAACAGTGAATGAAGTGTGCATAACTTAGCAATAAATGAGAACACAAACTGCAGTTCACTGCAACAGAATACATGTGAAGGACATTACAAAAAGAATCAGGGAAAGAGTCTTATTTCGTGTAAATAATTTATTTATGCAACTGCAAAGTGCTTTCGGCTTTTTCGTCATCATCAGTGCCATACCTGCAAGTAAGTAATAGCCGTGATATTTGTTTGAAATTGAAATTTGAACTACTTACTCGTCAATTATATACAAGAATAATTATAAATATAATAATGTTTTGAACAAAAGTTTGAATGTTTGAACCCTAATGGGCACTGATTTTAACGTTTATGTTTATTTAGTGTAATGTTTCTTTAATGTTTTGTATCTTAAAAATGGTGAATCTTCTTGCAAATACTTACGAGTAAGCAATTCAAACAAATTTCACTATTGCTTTCTGGTATCGCACTGATGATGGCGTGAAAGCCGAATGCGCTTTGCACTTCATAAATGAATTATTTACACGAAATTCGACTCTTTCCCCTATTTATCAATTACGTATTTGCAGCACCAACAAATCTCACCTATAACAAAAAGCGAAGAACAATGCAATTTAAAATTAGTGGTAGCCATAAACTGAAACCATCGACTAACATAAATGCAACTGTTGAATCGATGAAATAACTTCGTGATGAAATAATACAAAATAGAAATAAACTGAAAACTCAATAGAAGCTAGCGAAACCAGAGTACGGATGAGAATAAAAAAAATCAAATAGAAATAATTAGAAAAGAAAACTTGAGAGCTCCAAGATATATTTCAATATCGGAAAGATGCATAAAGAAAAATGAAATTGTAATATTTGGTTTAGAAGAACAAGAACCACTTACCTCGAATTCTTGAAACACGAATATGCATATTTATTGAGAGTTCAAATTGAGACAACAGACATCTACAATTTCTATAAATTGAAAAACTGCGAATAATTATCCCATTTGAAGTCGTGTCTCACCTAGAAAAAGTTGAAATACTAAAAACTGTAGGAAATTAAAGAATAGGAACGTCAACATTGTTCAAGAAACAAACTCAAGAACGAAAAAGAGAACAAGCTATTTCAAGAACCCACTTGACAACTTTCCGAGAGAATCTAGAAAAAATTATTTATTATTTGTCTTTCCGTAGATGATAAAATATATATATTAGAGAAATTGCAAGTTATTGAAACAAGCCGTGGAAAATCATTTATCAACAGCGCAACAAATACTCCCACAGTCGTCAAAACAACTTATCAAGAACATGAGCCAATCAAAAATAGTGAAAATAATGATACACCAAATCCAAAACAACAGAAGAAGTCAACGAATATTCCAAAAGGGCACGAAGCACCAAACAAAAAAACAGCTCAACCATACCAAAGCCCAGATCAAATAAGATTAAACTGATGAATATTATAATTCTGTCTCAATTTGTCACGAACATCATATCATTCATTACGTTTAGATTCATTTCCTATCAGATAATTAAAATAATAAATAGTGAGTAGATATTAAACACTTCAATTAGTTACGAATGAATTTATATTATTAGTTATGAATGACTCTGAAATTAAAATAACTCCAGTCAAAATTTTTAAACATCCTGCTGAGACAAATGCAATGAATGTGAAACAAACAATGTGAAAATATGCAGATGAATATTAGAAGTATAAAGTGAGAACCTAAATTCAATGAAAATATCATTAGGTTCAATAAGTGAGGATTTTGATGTAATAGTTGTGGTCGAATATGTACAAAATCAATTGTATTTTTGAAAAAGTAGCATAAGGATAAACAATGTTGAAGTGATCGAAATTGATGTAGAATTTGGGAAAATACATCTGCAAATTTTACACCAATAGTTCTTGACCAATGAAATGCTTATATTGTTTCGCGTTACCAAGGAAACTCATGGCAACTGAGGTATTTTATAGGAATTTTTTTTCCGCATGAGTAACTTACAGCGAATTATAATGGAAATTTTTTGACATAAGCAGAGAAAATTTTGTTTGACATAACATACCCACTCTAAACAGAAGTTGAAAAAATGTAACGTTCAAATTCGGCACTAGATCAATTTAGCACATCGATGAAAATACAATATTGATTCAAATCTTTATTTACGAGTCACTGACACTTCACTTTCACACACAATCGATTGTTTGTTGAAGCTGACATAATAAACTAATGAAACAACAAGGCAATTTCAATTCAATTGTTAAATCTGTAATGTAACCAAAGCCTATCTTGACGTACTTCGGGAGCTAAAACATGAATTTCAGATAATTCTTCAAAGTTCAATATGGTGTGGAATTTTCTTACAGAATACCAAACGTACGTGAATTATCTTCAGAAATTTTCTCTTGCTCGCGAATATTTCAAGAATATTATGCCTTGCCTTCATCTTAGGATTATTTTCAAAATATCCCTGAGCTTGAAAAAATTTCCGGAAATAATTCAAGCACTAATGGAATTACAAGTGAACATTTCTGTCTTATAGGTCACCCTCAACAATTGAACAGGAGTTCGTAGAAGAAATGGCAAATCACATAAACTATTACTGAAATTTGAATAATGATATACATATTATAGTAGGTGATATCAATATTGAGGTACCGAATCATTCACAAAACACTGATGGATATCTCAATACCATGAATTGTAATGGATATAAGTCTTACATGAATGATTACACTAGGATATATGGAAATGTGAAGTGATGTATTGATCGCTGCTTCATCAAAGATTTTACTAGAAAAGTTCAATCATAACCCAGCTATTTTAGAATCTAATATAACTGACCACCACTGGACAATTATTCAGATTTCATCAGAGAGGCAAAAAAAAATTGGGAAAAGAAAGATTCAAATTATATGCGGAGAAAAACAAATAATTGAAATGTGCAAAGGATTAAACTTAGCTTCGCGTGTATTCTTCCCGTGATATAAAGAATACCACAAATATATTAATTGAAATGATCCAGAGTATGATATATAGATGTATCAATCGAGTCAAAATTAGAATAGAAAAATGAAAATTGTATAAAAGTATGAAAAAATGTCCAACTATAGAAAATAAAAGAAGGTATAATCAAAACAAAAATATATTCGGTAAATTAGTAACAGAAAATGAAAGGTAATAATACTACCAAAGAAAGCTTGGAGAGAATAAAACAGATTCATCAGAATTATGGAAATCTATCAAAATATTAGGTATTCGGTTATAATTGCACGAGTGCATAAAAATTACCGATTATTTTGCAAGAAAGCGTGATATCTAAAAATTGCAAGAGTTTATTTTCATATTTTGGCGAAATATGAAAATAACCGAATGTAATTTGTATAAGATATCTGGTCATTTTTATGCACGAATGTAATTCACTGGAATATTTCACGAATGAAGAAATTCTCAAGGAAATGTTATTTTTTGTTCATTTATACTTTCCTCTATAGATTGTATGGAGCACTCACCAAAACGCAAAATGTTTTTCTATTTTCGAAGTCTATCGGACATTTATTTGTGTTGTTCACTGACGTCTAGCGATACGTTTTCAAATGTGTTGTTATGGTGACTTGATACAATGCAATTACCGCTGTGAGTTTTCAATAATTGCATTGCTCTCATGGGACATTTTATATATGAGAAAAATATTCGGTTTAATTCATTCTCTAAAGAATAAAAAATCGCCCGGATTATTTGACATGAGAGCAGAACATCTGAAAATTATCGTTCTTGAAATAACTGCTCCCCTATACATCATTAACATGTCCTTCAGAAGTGAATATTGTCCTGAAGCCTTCAAGAAACCGGTTGTTAGTCCAAATCTAGTTGATATCAAGCCCAGCTGAAGTTCATGAGAAGGCAATTGAAAATCGGCTAGTAACCTTTCTCGATAAAAATAAAGTACACTCAAATAATCAGTTTGGATTCCGCAATATAAATCGTAATATACAAAATATTCATGACCATTGACAAAAAAAATACCAGCTCTGTGTTTTTGTAGATTGAGCAAAAGTTTTCGATTGAGAGGTGCACCATATTCGTTGTTCAAAAGTTGAAATTGCCGACAGTATTAGCAGCCTCAGAACTATCAGGTATGATGTTCCTCAAGGAACCGTACTGGGACCCATTCTCTCCACTCTCTATCTCAATAATATATTTCATGCATGATTTGAGGGAGATATAATGGCCAAGAACCAAGAGTATCAAATATCTAGATATGCATCTAGTTTGAAACCTAAAATGGAGTGAACATATAAATGGTAAAATGACAATTCAACTCATGTATAAAATATTCCATGAGCTGCCATGGTTTTGTCATTATGACAGCGAAAATGCTTTGCCCTAAGTTATTTAGCGACAAAACGGAACCTTACTCTTGAAAGCATGGCAATCAGAATTGTAAATAAATCTTTGACGACGTCTTTGTCAATTTTTCACTTGCGTTGTCAAAAGACTATATCTGATCTGTGAAAATGAAATATAAGAATTGTGTTTTGACAATTATACTTTTCCGTTGAATTGAATAAACTAAACTGTATTCGACAAAATGGTTGAGGCTTTCGCGGCCGAGGTTATTAGTATAACTACTGCTCTTCGGGCTTGAAGGCCGTCGTACTTTGGAATTTCTTCCTGACGTTTCGCTAGCGCGAGTGGCCAGCTTCTTCAGAGGCTTATTCATCTCCGATGACTGAAGCCTCTGAAGAAGCTGGCCACTCGCGCTAGCGAAACGTCAGGAAGAAATTCCAAAGTACGACGGCCTTCAAGCCCGAAGAGCAGTAGTTATACTAAACTGTATTCATTAAGTTGTCGTACCTAATTACACTCGAGTTTTTTTTTGTCGAAGGAAACTTGACATTTATGATTCGAGTTTGACTGCCTTCCGGCAAACTAACTCAAAAAACTGCCAGAAAAAATTACTCGTTTCACGGACCCGTAATTTTTTCAGAGGCAATTTTTTTGGTTGGGTTGCCAAGCAACAAAATTCTCATCAAAATGTCAAGTTTACTCCGACAAAAAAAAGCTCTCGTGTAATTATAAGTGGAAAAACAATTATTCATGAAATCGAATATCTCACTTTCTTCTACAGTATATAACAATTGAAATTTATATATTTGTCACTAATAGAAAGTCATCTATCATATGGAATATTCACATGGGGAAGCCCGAAAGATATTCAACTGAACAACTCTATGAAATCTCAAAAATTCTTGACATTCGACAACTTGACTTAATTTATGTCAACACTTGCAGAAAGTTGAACTTACATACATCACAATCACAACACAAGATACAGGACAACAAATTATGCAATTATCAAACCTGAAAACACAATTATGCATATTTTGGACCAAAGTTGTATAACTCTTTACCATGGGAGATGAGACAAATTTTACCGATTGACCTATTCAACAAAAATTTTAAAAAATCTTAGAATCTACCCTAAGAATTGAAATTCACCATAGAATCGAGAATGCTGCCCTCTCATTTGATATTCTTCCTATTTGTTTGTAATGTTTATGTAATATTTTATGTGTGAATAGGTGAGTGGTTAGTACGTTTGTGAATCTTAAATTCAAGCATGACCAGTTTTCTACTAGTAAACAAATATATATCATTATTTTGTGAAGTGTGCAAGCCCCCAACGCACACACTTGCTTTACTGTAGGGTACCAATTTATTCAGTTTTTCCTCATATATTAATACAAATCTTATGTAAACTCTGTTCCAAAGGAATGAATCTCTTGATTATTTACATTTTTTCGACCAATATTTCATATTCGATATCTCATTACTAATATTCCATATTTGATATTTCAATTTTATTGTCACAACATTATTTTCTTTGATCAATCGAAACTCTTATTTGATTCCGACCAAAAACTCCATTTCAACCTTTTTGTTTGGATTCTATTACCTCATTTGACTTGTATTTTTATATTTTTATCCTTAAGTTCTTAGCAACAGGTTTCAATAGAGTTCCAATAGAGTTAATATAGACAATGGAAGTCCGAACCAATATCACTCAGTATGTATGAATACCCCTATAAATCAAATAAATGGTAGGTTTTCATCATCAAACAAAAATAGGTTTTTGTGATAGATGTGAAACTGGCAATTCTTTCTCGTCAACAGTTTCGACGACGCATCACTCAAAATAAAGAGCTTGTAAAACATACAATAAACGTTTATTCAGTGTAGCTTTTATGGAAAAGTGTGTTCGTATATTTTTTATTGATTGACTCACTACGAAACGGAATGTTATCGCTGATGTTGTCTAGACAGCTATGATGGACAATAAATCTATACGTTTCCAACACTTCATTAATTATGAAATGGGAGTTATTTTTAGATGCCAATCGATATGATTTCACATTATTTCAGTCCCAGTTGATGAAAAACCTGATGTATGATTCTCTCATTGGAAACACATCCGCCAAAGATATTGAGACATTACATCAAATGGGCGATATTCCGTACCAGAGGGTGAAATATTGCAAATTGTGGATTTTCAGCAGAGATCAATTATTGTTGGTCACAAGTAGGCAGACCTTATTTTGATTATCCAGGTTCGGACTGAGAGCAAATGTTTACTTTGTGGATTTTGTCTTCGATTGACTAAGTTTGAAATATCGAGTGATGAGTCGTCGTCGAAACTCTCAATGAAGAAGCTTTTGCTATTGCCACTTTTTCTCTTTTTGATTGATTCTAGCATTTTATTTTAGAGAGGCGTCTACGCTGGGATCCACAAGCTAACTCTATAACAAACAATATCAAAGGTATGATTGGTAGATTCAGGTACTTATCAAAACTTTTTGGATACACGTCAGTTGAAAGCAGCTTACTTTGCGTTAATTAAATCCCAGTTGTCTAACGGTATTTTGGGTTGGGGTGGAATTCTAGATTGTCACTTGGAAAAAGTGAATGTTATTCAATGATGGATTTTGAGGATAATTCAAAAAAATTAACAGGGGTTTCCTAGTGGAAAACTCTACGAAATCAGTGAGGTATCCGATATGAGACCGTTGTATTACCAGAGGATTATATTGTGCACTCATCGATCACTAATTCAACTGAAACCTATAGATCATGATCATGACATTCGTGGTGGAGATGAAATGATAAGGGCCCCTAATATGATAAAGACATTGGACAGAGGACGGCACAATATCTGGGTCCAGAATTATATAATCACTTGCCACTACAACTGACAAGACAAGACTAAATAAGAAAAATGTTTTTTTTTTCTGTGATCTCGTTACTATAAAGAAATAACTCATGGATTCCTTTTTTTATTTTGATTTTCTGTTTCTAAAAATCCGGCATGACCAAACAAACTGTCCTGATTCATCTGTGGTGCATACTAGTCATGATTGATCTCTCTTGATGTAACCCCTTGTTGTAGTTCTGTACTCACATTAGTTATGTGTTCATATTTCATGATCTTGTTATCAGGAATTGGGAAGGAAAAAACGATAATGTTGCACTTATAATCATGACCAAATTTCCTGATTGTGAAAATATAGCCTGACCGAAAAAGTTGTCATGAATTTGTCTCTGCTATTCAGCAACTCACGGTTGTTGTTTTTCAATAAAGTTTCTTATCGTAATTCTTCTGTATTTGTATTACTTATGTGTTCATCCTCACGCACAAGCAATTACTTGCTTCTCTGAGCTCATATGTTCTTTACTAGTAATTCAAATCTATATTTTGATAATTAAACAAATTCGATCGAATATAATATTATTATTATATGAGAGTAATAATACATCAAAATATAAATGAAACAACGTCTGGCAAAGAGTGATTTGAATACATTTTGTACAAAATATATCACAAGTAGAATGGAATATGGTCGGAAGTGATATGATAATACTGAAATATTGAAAATGGCATTGGATATGAGAATTGAAACATTATCTAGATATCAATTGTTACCCCAACACCAAACTGGCATTATTGCACTCGACGCGCGTTTCGCTTACAAGGTAAGCATCTACAGAAGAAAATTTCAATCAATTTTTGATCAAGTATCAATATCATCAGTTCGATGTTAGGGTCATTGATCTTTAAAAAAGTTTCAACTTTTACACCAAAAGTTCCAATTTCATCGTTTATTATTGGATATAAACATGATTCAAAAATAATTTTAACTACGTCAGGTGATTATTTCTCCTAGAAATGTGAATGCAAATATTTACAGTTGGATGTTCATTCAGATGAATTGGAAAAAAAAGTTTCAATACCAGAGTTCTCAACCAATTTTATGAAATGTTTTCCGAGCATTTCATCTTCAACTCCCAACTCATCATATAAAGATGGCGCCAACTGTAGACGAACCTTCGGGTGCTCTCCGAAATAAATTGTGTAAAAAATGCAAAAAGAATGTAGTGACTGGCATAAGTTGTATGAATTGTTGTAATTCATTCCATAATAGCTGTGCGAGAAGTTGTAATGGTGTAAAATTTGTGAATGACGAATCAATTACGTGTTGTGATATGGAACCTCCAACTGATCAAATGTTTTTTGATGCCGTGGAGAACCTAGCTGGTGCTGATAAAACAGTCGATATAAATATTTTCAAGTATGTATTGAAGCAAAAAGACGCAATCATAAAGGAATTGAATGACAAAATTAATTTAATGAATGAACAAATCACTCTACTGAAACAAGTCAACTCAAAAAAAGCGAGTACTCAACAAAAACAAGCCACCACAAAAAATCGGGAATCCTCTACTGCAAGGGATAAAAAAATATCAACAACGGAACGCGATGACACTGATAAATCGGATGTTGCCGGGTCTTCGAAAACACCTGCAATTACAGAACAAGACGTTGCTTCCGCAGTTCTGATAGCTAACACTGCTCAAAAGTGTAGCGAAATTATTAATTTGAATGCAGAAGAGAATAAGAGTATCGAAATTAATGAACAGAAATGGACAGATGTTGTCAGAAAGAAGAATAGGAGGCAATTAATTGTTGGCAAGAACAATGATATATCAGTTCATGGAAAAGTGATCAAAGGAGTGCCAAAGTTTGTAGACCTCCATATATATCGAGTGGATCCTGATATGACCGCAGATGATCTGAAGGAGATTATGAAGCCTCATTTTCCTGAAGCATGTATCGTTTCCTTAAATTCGAAGTACCCAGACAAGTATAGTTCTTTCAAATTGAGTATTTATCAACAACATTTTATGAAGGCTATGGACCCAGAAATTTGGCCCCAGGGAGCATACGTTCAGAAGTTTTTTACCCTGAGGCAAACCAGGGTACCACTAACATAGGAGAAAGGTCAGTGGCATTAACTCCAAACATATCCTTAAATTCGAATATCGTGCGCTGCTCAAATCAAAAACAATTGCTGAATAGTTCGTCTGGGAAAAATGATTCAAGCTTATATTTGATAAGTGTTAACATTCAAGGACTCTCTAATAAGTTAACTGAATTTGAAGTGATATTGTACAAATATCAGGTAGATGTAGCATGTATAAGCGAACACTGGTTTCAGAACTCTGATATTGAGTTATTACGTTTTCCAGGTTATATATTAGGATCACACTTTTCTCGTAAAAATCACATCCATGGAGGGTCCTCAATATTCGTAAATGAAAATTACAAAATGACTGTGATCAAAGAAATTGAAAATCTTTCTGTAGAATGTCATATTGAAATGTGTGCTGTTAGTTTTGAATATGAAGACAAAAAAATGTTCATTCTCAATATATACAGACCAGGAAGTGGTGATATAAATTGCTTCAAAGGGCGTTTAACTCACGCACTCAGTTTGTTGCATTCCAAAAATTCATATATCATTTTATGTGGGGATGTGAATATTCATTATGATAAAAATAATTCTTCTGACACCAAGTCTCTTTATGATATTTTAGCGTGTTTCGACCTCACTATGACAACAAATGCTCCTACCCGAAAAGTCAGAGATAAAAATGGAATTTTGTATGTTGGTACCATAGATGTCTTGATAACCAATTTTTCATCAAATGATTATAGTATCGAAATAATTGATTTTAACTTGGGTGATCATTTTGGTCATTATTTTAAGCTCAATCAGCAATCGGGATATTCACAGAAAAATGCACCTAACAATTGCAATATGAAAATGCGCAGTATGAACCAGTCGAATCTGAATGAATTCAGATTTTTAGTTAACAAAATAAATTGGTTGAAGTTTTACTCATTCAGAAACGTAGATGATTGCTACTGTGAATTTTTAGAGAATATTCAATGGTGTTTCGAGGCCAGTTTTCCATTTGTTTACATTCAACGAACTAATGTACCAGCAAAATTGTGGATAACAAATGACATATTATTTATTGGGCGGGAACTCTCAGATTTACATTGGATAATGTTGAATTTCGGTAGTGAAACAGCAAGAGAGGGAATATAAATTGAAAATTAAAGATGCTAAATGTGCCTTTTATACTAATAAAATAAACAATGCTGCAAACAAAATGAAAGAAACTTGAACATGAAAGATAAGAAAACAGTGGGCAGTTCAGAAATTTGCTTGCAGTTGGGAAAAGCGGTGATTACTGATAAACAGTTGATAGCAGATACTTTTGCTGATTATTTTGCAAATGCTGGCGCTACTATGATCGCAAATGCCTTTGGTAATGATAAAATAGAAAACGGTTATTTATTCAGCCAAATTAATAGTGTATTTATACCATACTTATCCGAAAATGACATTATGAAAATAGTTGTCTCAATGAAAAACAAAACTAGTTCCGGTATAGATGAGATTTCTCCAAGACTTTTCAAATCTATTTGTGAATTTGTTTCATCTCCCCTCACACACTTAATCAATGTTTCACTGCAGTCAGGAAAGTTTCCGAATTTTAATGAAAGTTGCTGTTGTGTTTCCATTGTTCAAAAAAGGCAATCCTCTTATAATTGATAACTACATACAAATTTCCTTATTGTCCACTTTCTCAAAACTACTTGAGAGAGCTGCTTATAATATATTGATTGATTTTTTAGAGAAGTATCGGATAATTACTTCTTCTCAACATGGTTTTCGGAGAAACAAGTCTGTGGAAACAGCTACAAATAATCTCCTTAATTTTGTGTATTCTGAACTAGATCAGAATAGATTTGTCGTCTCAGTTATTTTTGATCTGTCTAAAGCATTTGACAGTATAGACCTAGCAATCGTCAGAGCTAAACTTTATTACTTGGGTATTAGAGTAAGTATGTTAGATTGGATAGAATCTTACTTGCAAAATCGATCGCTACTCGTAAAGATGGGCAGTTATTTGTCAAACAGTTACAATATTCCGTTAAGAGTTCCTCAGGGATCAGTAATAGGCCCACTAATTTTTTTATTATACATTAACGACTTGCCTTGTCATATAAGTGGAAGAGTTGTCATTTTCGCTGATGACACTACTGTTACTGTATCAGGAAAGACCACTGAGGAACTCTTGGAAAAAGTTCACATCACGTTGGAAGAGATGGATATCTGGTGCAAAAAAAACCGACTTGTTTTGAATATTGAAAAAACGGAGTACATAAACTTTTATTCTAGATCCAAGCCGCAGAACCTGGTTTTACCAAATGTACCGTTTTCCGAATGTGTGAAGCTTCTTGGAACCCATCTAGATTCTAACCTAAAATTCGGTTCACATATAGATCATGTGTGTTCTCAATTGAATAAGGCCTTTTATATGATATTGCAGATGAAATCTGTTCTCAATAGGGAGGGACTCCTCAACATGTATTACGCATTCGCCTATAGTCATTTAGCCTATAACACGGCATCTTGGGGAGCAGCATGTGACTGGACCAGAGTTTTTTGTGCTCAAAAGCGTATAATACGGTTAATCTTCAACTTAGATTATGGGCAAAGTTGCAAAAATTGTTTCACCTTGAATACAATTTCGACTTTTCCATATATTTATATTTTGAAATGTGTCACTTCAGTCAAAAGTGTTCAGGAGGAATTTGAGCAAACAATTAGTAAAATAAATAATAAACTGATAGTACCAACCCATCATTCGTCATTATATGAAAAATCACCGCACTATGCGGCAATTACTCTTTTCAATTCACTTCCGAAACCATTACAAATGTTGAGAACTTACGAGGCTTTTAAAAATGGAGTAAAGCGGTACTTGGTGGCAGAAGGATTTTATAGTGTGAAAGATTTCATGAAAACATGATTTGCTCGAGTATACATATCGCATTCTGTACTCAAAATATATTTCTTTGTGACGTAAATTCTTTCAAAAATATTTTAAATTGTTTGTCATGTTTTCCTTATAGGCTTTAATTCATGTTTTTACAAACTGACTCACTTTTGTTTTATTTGTTTATATTGAGTCAATGTAATATTTCTTGTATGACGTACCCATGTACCTTGTATGTTAAAGGGTGAAAATAAATGACTATGACTATGACCATCTACCCACCAACACTACATACTCAAATACCAAGGGAATTCATCTTCAAAACATAAGCCGTTTCTGCCAGATTATTTTGTCGAATGTTTTTTTTCCGAATCTAAACAGCACCGAGTTAATAGTTGGATGAGTGACCTCATGCCCGGAAAGGCCGCGTCGAAAGCCCATACAATTGCAGCAAAATAGCATATAATAGCTCGCATATCAATGAGCACAGGGTATGTTGAGGATATGCCGTCTTTCGGAGAGGTGGTAACCGGCGTCCCGAGTCCATGGATGTTGGGCTCGTTGAAAATCCCTACCTCTGGTTGGAATACCAGAGGCTTTGGCGAACTTACCTGTTGGGAGAAGTGTGCTCACCGGGGTCAGTGATTGGCCTTGGTAGCGGAAAATGTCGACGTTAAATAAAGAATAAAAACTAATTTTTTTCAGGTTCTATTTTCATGGATAGTGGTTTCTAAGTAAACAATATTAGTTTTATCATGGGAACCATGATATAATTTAGAGCATCCATTTTACTGCAAAGGCCATAATGATGAGAGGCATCACATTATCTTCCGTTGACGTTTGTTGCCATCAAAATAAAAGTGAATGTCACACGCAACGTATCTGTATCAGGACCACAAATGCGAAGCGTGAGTGTTCTCATGGTGGAAACATGTTGAGTGCTTTCGAGTTAGAATTATCGAGCTGAATCTCGAGCGGAATTCGTATCAAGAAACGCAAATATTCGAAAGATTAGGTTTCGACGCGAGATACTTTTTATTACTCACAGAAAAGTGAATAATAATTCAAAAAGGGACTGATTGATGCTTGTGGCAGAGATATATCACATTACTTCATATAATATAACATGTAGAAAAAAAACATTAAGTGGTTGCTCTGATTGTGAAAGATACTGAATATCAGCTGATTCGATTGTAATGGACGTTGCAATAATATAATAATATCACTATTATTAGTAAGATTCAGTGAGAGTTAACGTTGAATGTAATCATTAACACTTAAATATTCAAATCTATATTCTATCGTCCATACACCGCATCATACCAGTCATTCTATTTTCAAGCTCATCACTGTCGAAAATGAATAAAGAGAGTATTGCTGAAAGGAAAACATTTCTCGTGATGATCGAATAATGAACAACAAACAATTCAAGAATCTGAAGGATGAGTTACGTCCTTGGGATATGAAATTGCAATATGGCACAAACGCATTGGCCGTTATTCGTCATATTCATCACGAGTATTCACACAATATATTTATGAGATCCTCAAATTGAGCTCTTTCTTCTTTCACTCACAGGTACAGATTCATCTTGTTTTGTGATTTCAAAACCTTGTTAGCTTCTTTTGTAATCGGAGTGTAGTCAGCAACAATTCTTGTTGAAGTGATTGAAGTCATTTTACATTCATTTCCACAAGTTTATGTAAGAAATGAACCAAGATTCATTCCAAGAGCTTATCATCGTTTCCTAATGCTAGCAAAAATAAAGTAACGAATTCATAGTAGTAGATTCCATCAAAAAAGGTAGTCCTAGTTATATATTCATAATGAATACCATCCATTGTATTAATCCAAGTGTTTATCATAGCTCGTAGACGCTGATTTTGCATTATATTCCTTATATAAACGCGAGGACGCTTTAAGGTCCGATTTCCGACTTGGAAATAAGTTTCCCTCTGTAAATGTTCATTGGTATCATTCAACCTTTAATGGATATTTTCATCAAACCACCATTGTTGGTGAATTTTGATTCGTCCGTCCATATTATTTTTTAAAAAATATTTCCAACTTCCCTATTTCTACGTCTTAATCACTTCGCAAATCGTACTCTCCTTTCGTAATCACTTTCATTGAGGTGATGAACTTTGCGTACCCTGTAGCATTTGTATTTGTTCTTTTTCGAAATAGTTCTGGTGGATTTTACAGAAATCCCTAATTCGTGGGCATTTTGTTGTAAAGAACAATCTTGATTAGCGTAATTCTTGAAACTGGCCAATCCTAAATTCGAAAAAAATATGTTTACACTGTGTGAAGTTTCATATGGTAATATTTGCTTACCCATGACATTCATTTGATTCCTCACACTTCCAGTTACCACACATTTTCTTGTTTTATTTCTGTCAAATGCACCATAGTCCCTCAAATTTCTTTCTAATCGTCTGAACATTTGGATCTTCGGAATACGACGATTCGGGTATATCTCCACATACTTATTTCTTGCCAAAAAGGGATTTTCATTTGATTTTGCATAACAAAATAGCATATCAGTCCTTTCATCATTCGAATACATCTTTGATATGTTCATAAACGTCTGACAGGTCTCAACAGATATCACCAACGCGTTTATTTTTCCTGCCTTAGAAACCAAGCAAAGCCTACGCGTTTAACATGGTTGATGAATTGAGATGCTATTTGATCATACCAAATTATACAACAATCGAATTTTGACCACAAACCATAAAAATATTACGAATTATAATTGATTAGGGAGAAATAAGCCTCGGCAGAAGGATTGCGGCAATACAAAAATGTCCAAAACGAAAAACTACGAATTTTCATTGTGCTAGGGTTAGGGTACCTACCTGCCGAATGTATTGAATTATTTTTCGAAACAATTCACAAGAGAAGTAACGACAGGACCGTAATTTAGAATTTTTGTCACTGATGATGGTGGTTATTTCAAATGAAACGCTATAAAAATATCAAATGTGACATACCCTTGGATTGTAAATTCATCGCTCTATCAATATCTGTAATTAAAAGACCGTATTTAAAAAAAAAGTTGATGGTGGCCATGTTGACACAAAACGTTTCATCGAATATCTATTATATTATCATAGTAACTTCGAATAAAATAACATTTTCTTCTTCCATTTTTTGATATTCTCCGAACTAACAATCCCATTCTAAAAAAACGAAAAACAGCATTTTTGGTTTTCCCCGTATAACTCGAGAAGGGCGAGTAAATTTTCTTCGACCATTGTATTGTTTTCCATGACAGTTACCTTTTTTCCCATTCAATCGTCTTCGTTTCTGTTACGGTTTAGAATATAGCAATGTTACCACATGATAAAAGAAATGGCCTGTATAGTTCTGAGATAGTTTCCACAGAAAATAGGTAGATTAAGGAATTGAAACCATTGAAAATTTTTAGATTCCTGCATAATTTTTCATTCCAATAACTATTTTTTCAATAAAAGAACAATTCGAGTCACCATCTTTATTTTTTGCATCAAACGCTCATTGAACATTTGCATAAAATTTATTATTCAAGAAATTTTCCCTGAATCTTCCTCTAGGTTATTTATTTGATCCACATGTTAGGCGTACCGACTGAACTGAAAGAAAAAATTAAAACAGAGTAAGTAATTAATCAAAAGAATGAAGTATTTAGCGTGGCTCTATCTTAGAATTCCTTTTTCAAAATCCAAACTGAACAAATATTAAATTTTTGTTTTTGTTCAATTTGGATACTGAAATAGTAATTTACGCAACAAGTCCGGAAAATACTGTTTTTTTGGACGAGTAGACAAAATTCTAGGGCGAGCCGTAGGCGAGTCCTGGAAGTCTGCGAGTCCGAAAAAAATTTTTTCGGTCGTGTTGCGTACACTATTTTTTCGGCAACCGACCCACTTCCCGGACGCTTTTTCTTTGAGGAAGTAGCATTTTCCCGGCCTAGTCCGGGAAGTACGTACTTCCCGGACTAGGCCGGGAAAATGCTACTTTCTCAAAGAAAAAGCGTCCGGGAAGTGGGTACTTCCCGGACGGTTGCCGAAAAAAGGAATTTTCAAATAGACCCAGGATAATTCTTTCCATTCATTAATTACTCCGCTTTTATTTTTTCTTTCAGTTCAGTCGGTACGCCAAACATGTGGATCAAATAATCTAGAGGAAGATTCAGGGGAAATTTCTTGAGACAATAAATATTATACAAATGTTCAAAGAGCTTATGATGCAAAGTAAATATATTGACTCAAATTGTAGTTTTATTAAAAAAATATAATGGGAATTAAAAAATATGCAGAAATCTGAAAATTTTCTATGGTTTTAATTCCTTTATCCACCTATTTTCTGCAAGAACTATTTTAGAACTATTTACACGACTTCGAATGTTATTTATATTTGAAGGTTAGACTTCGAAAATTTACATTTATCGAGGTAACGGATGCCATATTCAATCTGAAAATTAAAAAATGCAGGGACATGTTTGGATTCAATACAGAAATAATCAATTGCATCGCAAATGATAAAGTGTATCCTCTTACTAAACTTCTCAATGAGTCCCAGAAAGAAGAGATTTTTCCTTTGTCTCAATATGAGTAGCGTAATTCCAATACATAGAGGTGGACCAACAGATGTTATAGCAAATAATCGGCCAATCTCTAATATACCTTTTTTTTGGCAAAATATTCGAGATATTATTGAAAATCTCGATAAAAAAATCATTTTGAAAAAAATACTATCTTCAATGCACAACAATTTGGTTGCCGATCACATCATACTACAACAATCACAACAAACTCACTTATAGAGATGATAAATCATCTTGAAGACAGGCAACAGAGTATATTCTTGGATCAGTACTTGACGACCCTAGTGCTAACTTTACGTGAATTACGTATTATTTGCAGATGGCACAACCACATCTTGCTCCGGCAATGATCTTGATATTTTGCGTACTTAATTTGGGAACATACAGGTGGAAATAAGTAAATGGTTTGCCACACATAATCTCAAGCTCAATGGAAACAAAAGCGAAATGGTTAAATTTTCCATACGTGAAATGTTCCACATAAATGATGCAGAATACGTAAAGTTCCTGGGTGTTCATATTGACCCCAAATTGAACTGGAACATACAATCAAACAAACTTTAATCAAAACTTTCAAAAAGTACATACCTATTGAGAAACTTGCAAAAATCCGTCTCTGAACAGGTAATAAAAACCGCGTTTCATGGAATGATTCAATCACAAATATCCCACTCAATATTGGTATGAAGCCATGCACCCAGTGCTTCGAATGTTTTCAGCATCCAAAGGAGGGCAGTAAGAATTGTTGATAATATTCTTCCCTATAGACAGGACTATAGAAACAGCTTCATAAATAATAAAATACCTTCTCTATCATCATTATACATATGACAATGCTTGCTATAACCATATTGCGGAATTCACAACCCACGAATCATTTCATAGTCATAGTACTCGCAATAAAGCAAATCTATATCTTAATGGCCACAGAGTCAACAGAACTTGAAATGGCGTAAATTACTATACTCCGAAAATGTTTGATCTACTTTCCCAAAATATAAAGGATGTACCACTGAATATATTTGAGAATAAAATTGAGGAGTATCTTATAACAAAAAACATTTTATTGTATAGAAGAATATTTTATTAACAAAGCCATGTAGCATCACCGATCCTATAGTGTTAACAAACGGCTCTTATGATTCGAGCAAATTATTTTAATTATTACCACTACATATATCCAACGAATGGGATTACCAACTTATGAGCGTTCTGTATGTCATTTATTTCATTGTCAAAATTATTCCAACCTTATTCTTTGAAAGTGGTCTCGAATGAATGCAAAAAATAAAAATATTCCAATGAATTGTCTATTGATTTGTATCAAAGAATGTTTTTGATCACTGTTGAATCATGTATTGTTCGTTCAGAAAATAAAAAATTCACGGCAAAGTTTTTGGTGCTGGGATTGTTGAAGATATTTTGGTTATGAAAACCCGATCTCAGCACATTTATCTGTTCTCCAAATGGTTTTAATAACTCAAATATCTCGTTTGGATGAAGACTTGACATCGAGGTCCAATCTGCTTTCTCACCAAGGATATAGTTTCTAAAATTTTTTCTGGTGAATGGTTTTTCCTAATATTCATCAGTGATAAAATAATATACCATGGCTATATCAATTGTTGTATCAATTGTATGGTATACATTTCGATAGAATTTTTCAACAATTTTTTTACAGCCGGCTATTTACCATTTTCTGATTCGACCAACTTATTAACTTTCTCTTGGTTACCATCTCCAGGCAAATTCGGCTCAAATTCATTCCACTTACGACACAGATTCAAACCATTTTTAACTAATTTCCAAAGAACAGAAAAAAAAATCATTGTTTTTCCGAAAAAATCATTGGGAATTGGTATTATTGGTCAATTTTGTTGTCTCTGTTTTAATGAAGAAGGTACGTATATAACAAACTGGGATTATTTTTTCTTTTCCAGAATTCACTGCGTTAGGTTCCCAAAATGCTTTTGTATGTGTTTTTCCAGTGCCTAAAATTTTTGTGTTGTCAAGAAGGAATCTGTGGTCCAGTTCCAGAGTAAGTTTGGTTGATGTACATATGGGTTTTCACCGCTGATGTCACTTTTGTGTGAGGTTTTTCTGTCTTTGAGTCTTTGACAAGTCTGACCTATATATCACAACTGGAACAAGGAATTGAGTAAACAACACCTGTAAGATTGACAACTTCATCTTTGTCTTTTTATTTCCAAGAACGTTTCTTGATTGTTATAGTATTCCTGAAGGCTAATTTCGAGTTTTGATGAGTAGTGCATACTACTCTATTTTTCATTACCTAGAACCAAATTGATCTTGTGTCTTTTTTCGTGGTATGGAGCATGATGCACGTATCTACCAGATGACCTTGGTTTTGTATACCATAAAGTAGTAATGGAGTGTTCAAATCTTCTGATAACTTTCGTATTTGAAAATGAGACACTATAGTCTGCATCTTTTTCTTCTGTTGTGAATTTTATGAGTTGATCACTCGGTTGATCATAATCATTTGAAACCTGCAGAATCTCATTGATGCTATCCTTTGGAATACTTGAAATGATGTCATCTACAGACTCTGTCAAGAAAGGTATATGAAAATGTAAATTTCTGATGCAATTTTCAAGCAAATCGTGCATAACATACTGAGCTAATATTTGGGAGACTGGACTACCCATTGGTATTCCTTGAATTTGTAACATATATGGAAATGACTGAAAACACTAGTATCAAAAATTCAATTGCTTTTTAATATTGTGTTAAAGTTAATTTTCAATGTATGGAAATTGTATTCCAGTGTTTATTGATGCTATTGAAAGCTGTATTACATAAAATATTATTGAAAAGAGCTTTTGCATCGAGACTGATATAACTAGGAGAAGTTGGAATTCATTGATGAATGTTTGAAATTGAAAAGAGTTTTTCACAAAGGAATCATTATCATCATTGTAAGAATTTGTCAAGATATCAGTAATAAGTTGAGCAATACATCTATTGGGACGGTTGATATCAAATAATGATAAAGTTGGTTTATGAATTTTGGAAAAGCCAACACTTGTTGATAACACCATTGAATATTCGATAGGGTTCTACCATCAGGAATACTAAAACAATCAAGGAACTTCATTCAAAATTGAAAGACAAAGATAAAGTTGTGAATAATTCAGATGTTGCTGACTCAATTTCTTGTTTCAGTTGTGATAAAGTATATATAGGTCAGACATGGCGAAGGCTCAAATACAGACTAACATCACCCAAAAGTGACATCAGAGGTGAAAAAATTTTCCGGATGACCTAGGAAAAGTAAACGTCGTCATTAAGCGATGTTCAAAAGATGCAGATATGATCATAGACTCGTCAAAATCAAGTGTGAGTATCAGTAATGATAGCAGCTTCTGGTTCAGGAGAACTATTGGCACCCTATGTTGTATATAAAGCACAACACCTATATCCTGCTTGGATTGACCAAACAATGTTTTCATCATGGTTTTAAAGAATTTATGTAACATAGAATAAAATTTATTCTACCTCCACCAAATTTGACACACTTGTGCCAACCTTTAGATTTTGCGTTTTTCCACCAACTCAAGAACGCTTTGTAGAAAAGTTTTGTCCCAATGAAAACAAACGAATTCCCTAGACTTCTGCACGAAACATTACAAAAGTGGGAGCGAATGTTGAAGAAGATGTAAAAACTTGATTTTCAGCTTCAGGGCTCATACCAGTGAATAGACAACGTATTTTGAAAAAATTAGCTCTCGACTTGTCTGAACAAACCGCAAATGCTAAGACATTTTGTACGTCAGCTTTCGTCGACTTCCTCGATATAGTTAGAAATACGAACGCACCTTCAAGAAAAAATCGTGGGAGAAGTTAAACATTGTTCCTGGAAAAGCAATAATTCCTGAAAATGAGACTGCTGGTGACAATGATCTTGTAGAATCTGACTTAATATCTATCGACAGTGAGCCTGAAATTCCCAGTGACAATCCTGATATTCCCATTGATAATTCTGAAGAGATTTTGAAAACTGAAGAAGAGCATTCTAGAGCTTCTACTAGTATTGTATTCTATTCTCCTGCCAAATAAGTTTATCGCAGTGAAATTCGAGACTTCCGGGAAAAATTAAAGAGACTTATAGAACTACATAGGAAAAATTATCGAAGTTTGTGGAAAACAGTGAGTAGCAAGATAGGGACAAGTTCTGTGTATCCGAATATCTAAAATAAGACAATTGTTGCAAAAAAACATTTATTGGGGTTTTGGTTTGAAACAAAAAATGTGGGAAGAAATAGGGAAGTTTTGGAATCATCTGTCCTTTTTAATATTTGATTAATGTTGAAATGGTTCCATTTTAATTTTTTCTGAAAGTGTTTTGAAAATATCCAAACATGTCCTTTTATTACAATTTTCTATTGAAAATTGCTATAATATGCCCATTCTTGTAGTGAGTCCGAATTTACCAAACACAAAAGGTCAGTTCAATTTACGTGCAATTGAGGTGCTGTCCGAAATTTCCCCAACTATGCGGGAAAATTCGGACACTATTTAAAAAATGCTTTCCCTCATTTCAAATGATTTTCATATGAAATATGTTTAGAGAAGATACCAAAGTATTTGTATCAATTCATTCAATATTTTCTCTCCTTTCACTTTTGGAGGATAGCTTCATTATTCGTCCGAAGTTTTCCCAATTGACGGTACCGAAAAACAAAGGATCTCGAATAGAATTCGACCACAAACAATTTTCACTTTAACAAAATTGCATCATCGGCATAAAAAATGCTCGATTTTATCCATAGAAATTGCAAAGACTTCACTCACAAACAATGACTTGAAAATGGATGCTCAATCTGGACTCCATATTATAGAACTGAAATACCACAGGGCAAGTCAATTCAGCGCTCTTTCATTGAATATTTGAAAATGGCTGGATGGCTTGAAAAGGGTATCAAAAGTGACATTCTACTAAACAGAGTTGTTCTTCCATCACTCCATCCTCGTAGAACATACCTCTCGCATATTTTGTTTACAAACTCATAAACTATCAGAGTCTTTCCTGAGCTATTATCACAGTTGAATTCCCACGTACCACGAATGACTAGCAAAAATGCATTTTTTTCTATCTCTCTACACCTAGTACAATAATGTTTTCGCAAAATTACCGATATATGCATTGTGTAACAAATTCAGCAAAATTGGTGAAGAAACTGATTTATTTCACGAACCTATGAATACATTCTGATATAGTTTCGAAGAGTTTATTTAAGCCTTCAAAGTATTTGACATTTCATTCTAAAGAATGTTCAACAGAATTATTCTCAACAATAGAATCAATCGAACATATGATAAATAGGATCGTAACATTTCTCCCCTTTCTATTAAGTAGTAAAGTCCTCAAGGTAATTTGGTCTTCTACAATTTCTTCTAGGGCGAGCATGTTCGGATTCGGAAGCAATTTGCCTAGAAGCATATTCGGATTCAGAAGCAGTTTGATCCCGATCATGTTCTGCAGCAAGAGGTGTTTCACAATCATTAGACAACGTGGGAAATGTTTCATCTCGCCCCGAAATATTGATAACTGCATCATCTTGCAGATTTGTACGTGGCGACAGGATCTGATCAGATCTACCTGTCTCCATCTCCTTTTCCATATTTAATGTTTCGAACAGCAGTTCAGAAGGAAGTGAATCGTTTTCATTTTTCAGAACTCCATACCTCCTTTTTATCTGATTTACGTGTGATCGAACCAAAGAACTCCGATGCCCAGACAATAATTGAACATTATACATAACGTTTCCAATTCTTTCTATAACTCTGCCTGGACACCAACTATACTGATTATTTTTGTATATTTTCACATACACAGCATCATCTGCATCAAAACTCATTCCGAAATTATTCAGATTGGTACTATGGGTTCCAGTTCTTTTACAGGCTGGTAAGAGCAAATCGAAAACTGTTCGCATTTTCCTTCCCAGTAATAATTCAGCTGGTGATTTGCATTCCGGAATTGACTGAGCTGGCGTTGATCTGTAGGCAACTAAAAATTGTTGTATATAATCTTCCTCTAGTTGTACTCCTTTTTCGAATTTATTCAAAGCTCTCTTGAAGGTATCTACGAAACGTTCCACTTGTCCATTAGACTGAGGCCAATATGGTGCTGTTCGTATGTGTTGGATGCCGTTTTGTAAACAAAATTTTCTGAAAATCTCACTAGTGAACTGAGTTCCATTATCAGTTACCATAGATTCAGGAAAACCAAAACGTGAACAAACTTCGTTCAATTTGGTAACAGCGAATCGTGAAGTTATTGTTTTCGTAGAAAATACCTCAGGCCATTTTGAAAACGAGTCAATGATTAGCATATAGTAGGTGCCATTCACTGGACCAGCAAAATCTACATGAATTCTCTGCCAAGGGTAATCAGGAAGAGACCAATTTGATGGTGGGGATTTTTTTGGAGATTTCGACGCTTTTGCACAATCATCACAATTTTTGACAAATTCAATAATATCTTTGTCTATATTCGGCCAGTAAACATAGCTTCTAGCTAGTGATTTCATCCTCTCTTGACCAGGGTGTCCACTGTGGAGTTGTTTCAGAATTTTATTGTGAAATTTTTGTGGAATGATGATTCTATTTCCGAACATCAAACAACCTCTCACCACTGAGAGCGATTCTTTTCTATGGAAAAATCCAATAATGTCCTTGGTTATCTCTCTTGTATTTGATGGCCAGGTATGTTGAGTGTAGTGGATAACTTTCTGCAAAATTTCATCCTTTTCCGTTTCTTTGAGAATTAACTCATACGTTAGTGGAAGAAAATTTACAGTCTCATCAAAAATTTGGCATACTTCTGATTCGAGATTAATCGAGGCTATCACATATTCTTCGTTTTCTTCTGGGAGTTCATTAATGAGTCGAGATAAAACATCTGCAAGGCCAAACTCGGTTGTTTTAATGTATTCAATTTTGAAGTCGTACGCTTTCAAAATAAGTGCACATCGTTGTAAACGATTGGCTGTATGAACTGGAATACCTTTTTTCGATCCAAATATAGCCAGAAGAGGTTTGTGATCAGTTTGTAATGTGAAACGTCGCCCATATATCATTTTATGAAATTTTGTAACAGCGAAGACTAATGCTACAGCTTCCTTCTCAATCTGACTATATTTTTTTTCTGCTTCTGTCAGAGTTCTAGATGCATGGTAAATTGCCTTGACTGAATCATCTTCGAAACGATGTAGAATGCAAGCACCAATACCCAAATTACTTGCATCCGCTGCTACAATTATCTCATGCTGAGGATTGTAATGTGTTAATAGTAAGTCAGATTGGAGAATATTTTTGAACTCGTCAAAAGATTCTTGACATTGCTTGGTCCATATGAATGCAGAATTTTTTCTGAGGAGTGCATCCAGTGGTTGTCGTAGAATGTGTATATTCTTTATGAACTTACTATAGTAGTTTATGGCACCAAGATATGAACGGAGCGTTGCGATATCGTGTGGCGGAGGCATATTCTTGATGCTATTTGTTTTTGCTGGATCCGGCCTCATTCCTTTCTCATTCAAAATAAAACCCAAGTATTTCAACTCTTTGGCTCCAAATTTGCATTTTTCAATTTTCAGATGAAAACCAAATTCTCGAATACGTTCAAGAACATTTTTCAAATTTCTTTCGTGTTCCTCTTCATTCTTTCCAGAAATCAGAATATCATCAATGTAAGCCGCAGTCCCACTCAATCCAGATAGCATTGTATCAACTATTTGTTGGAAAATAGATGGCGCCACTTTGATTCCAAATGGCATTCGATTATATTGGAAAAGTCCACGATGAGTATTTATGGTGAGAAATTTCTTAGATGATTCGTTTATCTCAATCTGCAAAAATGCGTCCGATAGATCAATTATGCTAAAAATTGTATAGTATCCAAGTTTAGCAAAAATGTCTTCGGCCGTAGGAAGTGAATAATGATGAGATTTGAGTGCATCGTTGAGCCCTGTTGAAAAATCCCCACAGATTCTTATATCTCCATTTGATTTTTTCGTTACAACAATTGGTGCAGCCCAATCAGAATATTCAATGGGTTCAATGATTTCTAATCGTTGAAGTCTCTCGAGTTCTTGATCAACTTTATCCATCATAGCATATGCCACAGGCCGTTTCGGACAAAAAATTGAACGAGAATTTTCCTGAACGTGAAGATCCACCTTCAGTTTGGTACAGCAGCCTAATGTGTTCTGGAACACTTCAGGAAATTGATTTTGTAAAGTTTGATCATCAAGTTTAATTGTATTAACTGGTGACGTGATATTACAGCAAACTGAGTTGAGTGGAATATTCCAGAGTCCAAATCTAGTGATCCAGTCAGTACCCAGAAGATTTGAATTTTCAATTGATGTAACAAAACATTTTCCGAAATGAGTCTGCTTGTTGAAACTCATTTTACAATTGAAATGAGATATGAGATTGAGCGTTTCTCCAGATGCATTTCTAGCTATATGATTCGAAATTTCGTATTTTGGACATCCTATTCCCTTCCATATTTCTTCAGAAATTATTGTGATATCCGAGGCAGTGTCGATTTGTAGTCTTACTGGAACGTCATTGATGGAAACGTTGACATATTTTCTTCTCGATTCTGCTTCAATTTGATTTACTTCGTATATTATATTAGTATTGATTCGTGGGTTGAACTGTGTGTCATTGCGTTGACGTAAATTGTTCTTTCTTCCCATATAACAATAACCATCTTTGTGACCAACTGTACTACATCGTTGACATCTATGATTTTTAAACGAACAGTTTACGGCATAATGTAGATCACCACAATACCAACATGGGCTTTTTGGTATTGGCTTGGAATCGCTTTGTATAGACCTCGGATTATTCCTAGATTGATTTCCATGGTAATGAAAATTCTGCTGATATGACTTCTGGTTTGTCACTTTTTTGACAGTATCATTTTTATTTCCTTCGATCATTGCAGTGTCTCCCTTAAGATTGAGAATTCTTCGGCATTCTGATAATAAATCTTGAAGTGAAGTGTTTTCGGACTCTTTCTTTTCGATTTTTGATAAAAGATTTGTACGAATATCAGCATCTTTGCTCGACTGGAGGCCACATATGAAAATCAAGCATTTGAATTGATCAGGAGTGATTTGGTTTATCTTGGAATCTTCACATTGTTTGTTAACTTTGGAAGCGAAGGCTACAAAATCTTCTGAATCATTTTTAATGATAAAGGTACAGTGTACCGAAACATGTCGCGAAGACAATGAATTTTGTGGAAATTTAATCGTGTCTACCTTATAGCGTAATAAAATTTTTAATGAGCTGCATACATTGGTATCTGCTATGAAAAATAGATACTTTCTTTCCAAACATTTGATGAAGTTTTTCTACAGTCTCCTTGAAGGTAATGTCTTTTATTTCTTGAGGTAAAATGAAATTTACATACTGATCATGACATGTTAGGTCTAGTTTTCTCATTAAGAGACGCACTTTAGCAGAATCTGAAAGATTTTTTGCATCTTCTGTGAAAAGACTTTCAAAGCGTTTGTACCAGATATCGAAAGTTGCGCCTGAGTCAGGGTCGTAGTTGAACTCGGTGATTGCATTTCCAAGAGTCTCCATTCTGAATTCATCACCAGATGGTTTGGAAGTAGATGAGCTGAAACTTCTGGATAGTTGCGCCAAAAATTCTTGTTGGTTTTTCATCAAAATTTCTTGCTGTTGCTGAACTTGGTCTTGCTGATTTTTTATGAACATGAGTAATGTTTGGTTGATTTCTTCTGCACTCATATTGAATTACCAGTATCCTCGTCGCCAAATTGATATAGTTTCGAAGAGTTTACTTAAGCCTTCAAAGTATTTGACATTTCATTCTAAAGAATGTTCAACAGAATTATTCTCAACAATAGAATCAATCGAACAAATGATAAATAGGATCGTAACACATTCAAACCGAAAAAGAAGCAAATTCTGTGTAACAAAACAGGCACTGATTATTTGAATTATCTCTTAGATAAGTAAGTACTTGATGAGTAGGAACAGCTACAACTGATCTTACACATATGTGATAATGAGTGTGTAATTTCTTTTTATGTATATTCTTCGTTATGTTTTTTTTTTTTCATAATCTTCTATCCCAGCTATAGCACAACCACAAACTGTGATCACAATATATTGCTGTCCTGTAGTTGGGGCTTGACCCTGTTTGGACAATAAAACTCTTTTTTATATACAGTGTATCGCACTTGAGATGCAGACACCCCTGTATTTTAGTCATTGTTGAAAGCAAATAGTGTATTCTTGGTACAGGCGTAGACCTTCATGAGTCGCACTTTTCGCAATAGTAAATCCGAGTGACAGTCTTAAATCCAGCCTACTGCGATCCAGCGGTAAGGGTAAACTCTAGATATTTTGCGTTGTAGATACCGAACTGAATAATTTTAAAAATTTGCTGGAAATCGATTTTGACCCTACATACCAAATTTCAACCTGAAATTCGAAATCTGAATTTTCTTGTGATTTTCATATTCAAGACCGACTTTCAGTTCATAATGGCTCCGAAAAAGAATCTCCAGAAATGAAATTGTCAAATTCGATGGATTAAATGTATTGAAATAACTAAAATTGAAAATTTATTATTAGATTTATTATGTTTTCTCTTATTCGGAACCATTAATTGATAATCGGACTTGGATATGAAAACTTTTTCAAATAAATTTTTTCGATATCTCCAATGCCAAGCAAAATATTGAGAATTTGCTGTAACTCGGACTAACTATTGGAAAAAGTACGACCCCTGAAGGTATACATCTGTACCAAAAATCAAATGTCTGCTATCATGAATGACTTAAAACAGGGTGTCTTCATCTTGAGTGCGACACACTGTATATACGCACGGCACTTATGCCTATTCGAGAAACATAAGACATGTTCCGATATTGCTGGAATCACTGGCCACAGTAAGCATTTTCGGAACGCTTTTTGCAGAGATAGTAATCTACTGCTGATGATATCGGAACGGATCGCCATCGGACATCCGTCAAAGGATCTGTCAGCGGTGAGAGGTGTGACGTACCCTATCTTATTTCAAAATGAATCGAATATTGGAGGAAATATTGAGCAATAGAGATACGGAAATAGAAAATTCAGAGAGCTCAAGCTCTGATAATTAGTCTTTAGAGAATATAATGACTGAAATTATAATCCTCGACAAAATTATAGGTCGCATAGAAAACATACCAAGAATAGAAGGGCACATTTAAAATATAGTAGGTTTTTACGCCCCTAAGATTTTCAAAACACATTTCAGGTAAGTGAATAAGGCTTGCAATCTCGAGAAATGGGGTTCCCGCAGATTTTATTGATCTGCTGGATTCATATTTCAATTCAGCATCAACTTGTACGCAAATATCTTCCAGTACAACTCGAAACATTTCTGATAATTTTGCAATTGCAATGATCTGACAACGAATTTAATCTGTTTTCCGTTGACGTTTATTCGAACAAAACCTAACCTAACTCAATTTGGGGAATACTGGGACTACAGGACCACTTCTGCAGCAGTAGCACCAGTAGTTTTTTAGTTTCTGACAGGGTACCTCAAAAATTGGCGCGAAATAATTTTCAGTGAACTTCAGTAAAATCGGAACGACTGAATTAGCTGGACAGTACTGTTCTCCAGATGCATTTCTAGCTATATGATTCGAAATTTCGTATTTTGGACATCCTATTCCCTTCCATATTTCTTCAGAAATTATTGTGATATCCGAGGCAGTGTCGATTTGTAGTCTTACTGGAACGTCATTGATGGAAACGTTGACATATTTTCTTCTCGATTCTGCTTCAATTTGATTTACTTCGTATATTATATTAGTATTGATTCGTGGGTTGAACTGTGTGTCATTGCGTTGACGTAAATTGTTCTTTCTTCCCATATAACAATAACCATCTTTGTGACCAACTGTACTACATCGTTGACATATATGATTTTTAAACGAACAGTTTATGGCATAATGTAGATCACCACAATACCAACATGGGCTTTTTGGTATTGGCTTGGAATCGCTTTGTATAGACCTCAGATTATTCCTAGATTGATTTCCATGGTAATGAAAATTCTGCTGATATGACTTCTGGTTTGTCACTTTTTTGACAGTATCATTTTTATTTCCTTCGATCATTGCAGTGTCTCCCTTGAGATTGAGAAGTCTTCGGCATTCTGATAATAAATCTTGAAGTGAAGTGTTTTCGGACTCTTTCTTTTCGATTTTTGATAAAAGATTTGTACGAATATCAGCATCTTTGCTCGACTGGAGGCCACATATGAAAATCAAGCATTTGAATTGTTCAGGAGTGATTTGGTTTATCTTGGAATCTTCACATTGTTTGTTAACCTTGGAAGCGAAGGCTACAAAATCTTCTGAATCATTTTTAATGATAAAGGTACAGTGTACCGAAACATGTCGCGAAGACAATAAATATTGTGGAAATTTAATCGTGTCTACCTTATAGCGTAATAACATTTTTAATGAGCTGCATACATTGGTATCTGCTATGAAAAATAGATACTTTCTTTCCAAACATTTGATGAAGTTTTTCTACAGTCTCCTTGAAGGTAATATCTTTTATTTCTTGAGGTAAAATGAAATTTACATACTGATCATGACATGTTAGGTCTAGTTTTCTCATTAAGAGACGCACTTTAGCAGAATCTGAAAGATTTTTTGCATCTTCTGTGAAAAGACTTTCAAAGCGTTTGTACCAGATATCGAAAGTTGCGCCTGAGTCAGGGTCGTAGTGGAACTCGGTGATTGCATTTCCAAGAGTCTCCATTCTGAATTCATCACCAGATGGTTTGGAAGTAGATGAGCTGAAACTTCTGGATAGTTGCGCCAAAAATTCTTGTTGGTTTTTCATCAAAATTTCTTGCTGTTGCTGAACTTGGTCTTGCTGATTTTTTATGAACATGAGTAATGTTTGGTTGATTTCTTCTGCACTCATATTGAATTACCAGTATCCTCGTCGCCAAATTGATATAGTTTCGAAGAGTTTACTTAAGCCTTCAAAATATTTGACATTTCATTCTAAAGAATGTTCAACAGAATTATTCTCAACAATAGAATCAATCGAACAAATGATAAATAGGATCGTAACACATTCAAACCGAAAAAGAAGCAAATTCTGTGTAACAAAACAGGCACTGATTATTTGAATTATCTCTTAGATAAGTAAGTACTTGATGAGTAGGAACAGCTACAACTGATCTTACACATATGTGATAATGAGTGTGTAATTTCTTTTTATGTATATTCTCCGTTATGTTTTTTTTTCATAATCTTCTATCCCAGCTATAGCACAACCACAAACTGTGATCACAATATATTGCTGTCCTGTAGTTGGGGCTTGACCCTGTTTGGACAATAAAACTCTTTTTTATATACAGTGTATCGCACTTGAGATGCAGACACCCCTGTATTTTAGTCATTGTTGAAAGCAAATAGTGTATTCTTGGTACAGGCGTAGACCTTCATGAGTCGCACTTTTCGCAATAGTAAATCCGAGTGACAGTCTTAAATCCAGCCTACTGCGATCCAGCGGTAAGGGTAAACTCTAGATATTTTGCGTTGTAGATACCGAACTGAATAATTTTAAAAATTTGCTGGAAATCGATTTTGACCCTACATACCAAATTTCAACCTGAAATTCGAAATCTGAATTTTCTTGTGATTTTCATATTCAAGACCGACTTTCAGTTCATAATGGCTCCGAAAAAAAATCTCCAGAAATGAAATTGTCAAATTCGATGGATTAAATGTATTGAAATAACTAAAATTGAAAATTTATTATTATATTAATTATGTTTTCTCTTATTCGGAACCATTAATTGATAATCGGACTTGGATATGAAAACTTTTTCAAATAAATTTTTTCGATATCTCCAATGCCAAGCAAAATATTGAGAATTTGCTGTAACTCGGACTAACTATTGGAAAAAGTACGACCCCTGAAGGTATACATCTGTACCAAAAATCAAATGTCTGCTATCATGAATGACTTAAAACAGGGTGTCTTCATCTTGAGTGCGACACACTGTATATACGCACGGCACTTATGCCTATTCGAGAAACATAAGACATGTTCCGATATTGCTGGACTCACTGGCCACAGTAAGCATTTTCGGAACGCTTTTTGCAGAGATAGTAATCTACTGCTGATGATATCGGAACGGATCGCCATCGGACATCCGTCAAAGGATCTGTCAGCGGTGAGAGGTGTGACGTACCCTATCTTATTTCAAAATGAATCGAATATTGGAGGAAATATTGAGCAATAGCGATACGGAAATAGAAAATTCAGAGAGCTCAAGCTCTGATAATTAGTCTTCAGAGAATATAATGACTGAAATTATAATCCTCGACAAAATTATAGGTCGCATAGAAAACATACCAAGAATAGAAGGGCACATTTAAAATATAGTAGGTTTTTACGCCCCTAAGATTTTCAAAACACATTTCAGGTAAGTGAATAAGGCTTGCAATCTCGAGAAATGGGGTTCCCGCAGATTTTATTGATCTGCTGGATTCATATTTCAATTCAGCACAACTTGTACGCAAATATCTTCCAGTACAACTCGAAACATTTCTGATAATTTTGCAATTGCAATGATCTGACAACGAATTTAATCTGTTTTCCGTTGACGTTTATTCGAACACAACCTAACCTAACTCAATTTGGGGAATACTGGGACTACAGGACCACTTCTGCAGCAGTAGCACCAGTAGTTTTTTAGTTTCTGACAGGGTACCTCAAAAATTGGCGCGAAATAATTTTCAGTGAACTTCAGTAAAATCGGAACGACTGAATTAGCTGGACAGTACTGTTCTCCAGATGCATATCTAGCTATATGATTCGAAATTTCGTATTTTGGACATCCTATTCCCTTCCATATTTCTTCAGAAATTATTGTGATATCCGAGGCAGTGTCGATTTGTAGTCTTACTGGAACGTCATTGATGGAAACGTTGACATATTTTCTTCTCGATTCTGCTTCAATTTGATTTACTTCGTATATTATATTAGTATTGATTCGTGGGTTGAACTGTGTGTCATTGCGTTGACGTAAATTGTTCTTTCTTCCCATATAACAATAACCATCTTTGTGACCAACTGTACTACATCGTTGACATCTATGATTTTCAAACGAACAGTTTACGGCATAATGTAGATCACCACAATACCAACATGGGCTTTTTGGTATTGGCTTGGAATCGCTTTGTATAGACCTCGGATTATTCCTAGATTGATTTCCATGGTAATGAAAATTCTGCTGATATGACTTCTGGTTTGTCACTTTTTTGACAGTATCATTTTTATTTCCTTCGATCATTGCAGTGTCTCCCTTAAGATTGAGAATTCTTCGGCATTCTGATAATAAATCTTGAAGTGAAGTGTTTTCGGACTCTTTCTTTTCGATTTTTGATAAAAGATTTGTACGAATATCAGCATCTTTGCTCGACTGGAGGCCACATATGAAAATCAAGCATTTGAATTGATCAGGAGTGATTTGGTTTATCTTGGAATCTTCACATTGTTTGTTAACTTTGGAAGCGGAGGCTACAAAATCTTCTGAATCATTTTTAATGATAAAGGTACAGTGTACCGAAACATGTCGCGAAGACAATAAATTTTGTGGAAATTTAATCGTGTCTACCTTATAGCGTAATAACATTTTTAATGAGCTGCATACATTGGTATCTGCTATGAAAAATAGATACTTTCTTTCCAAACATTTGATGAAGTTTTTCTACAGTCTCCTTGAAGGTAATGTCTTTTATTTCTTGAGGTAAAATGAAATTTACATACTGATCATGACATGTTAGGTCTAGTTTTCTCATTAAGAGACGCACTTTAGCAGAATCTGAAAGATTTTTTGCATCTTCTGTGAAAAGACTTTCAAAGCGTTTGTACCAGATATCGAAAGTTGCGCCTGAGTCAGGGTCGTAGTTGAACTCGGTGATTGCATTTCCAAGAGTCTCCATTCTGAATTCATCACCAGATGGTTTGGAAGTAGATGAGCTGAAACTTCTGGATAGTTGCGCCAAAAATTCTTGTTGGTTTTTCATCAAAATTTCTTGCTGTTGCTGAACTTGGTCTTGCTGATTTTTTATGAACATGAGTAATGTTTGGTTGATTTCTTCTGCACTCATATTGAATTACCAGTATCCTCGTCGCCAAATTGATATAGTTTCGAAGAGTTTACTTAAGCCTTCAAAGTATTTGACATTTCATTCTAAAGAATGTTCAACAGAATTATTCTCAACAATAGAATCAATCGAACAAATGATAAATAGGATCGTAACACATTCAAACCGAAAAAGAAGCAAATTCTGTGTAACAAAACAGGCACTGATTATTTGAATTATCTCTTATCAATCAATCAATCAATCAAATCATCTTTATTGTCTAAAATGAAAACATTTTGTCGACAAAGTCAATAAAAGTTAATAGCTTTAACAATGCATTATATGTAACACTAAATGTAGATAATATTTACTTATATACATATAGATAAAATGAAAATGCATAAATAAGAACATATAAATAAGACATATAAATATCAACGTACTACAACGGTTATGACAAAACGAAATTTTAAAACTAATTCCTCGCAGTTGAATCAAAGAAAGACTAGAATTGATATGAGAAGTATTCATTCAAATTATAAAAGCATTTTCCCTTCAAGAGGTGCTTAGCAGTTTTTCTGAATTGTTTCAGACCCTTGATATCTGTTATTTGACTCGGTAAGTGATTGTAAATTTGTTTACTTCTATAAATTAGTGACTGTCTCGTCAGAGATGAAACGGGGAACGGAAGGGCGAGTTGTTTTTCATTGCGAGTATGCCTTTCCCTGTTGACGTTCATTAACCTTTCTTTATATTTATGAAGCAAGCATACCGTTTCAAGAATGAAAATTTCATAAATTGTCAAAATCTTATTGTCTGAAAAAACTGGTCTACATGATTCTCGCATTTTAATTCTGAATATAAATCTCAGAGCTCGCTTTTGAAGGACGAATACGCTTTGCAATAGAGTCTGGCTGCCAGAACCCCAAAATGGAATTCCATACCGCAGATGAGATTCTATAAATGAGTAGTATGCCATTAATGAAGATGACCTAGATAAGTAAGTACTTGATGAGTAGGAACAGCTACAACTGATCTTACACATATGTGATAATGAGTGTGTAATTTCTTTTTATGTATATTCTTCGCTATGTTTTTTTTTTCATAATCTTCTTTCCCAGCTATAGCACAACCACAAACTGTGATCACAATATATTGCTGTCCTGTAGTTGGGGCTTGACCCTGTTTGGACAATAAAACTCTTTTTTATATACAGTGTATCGCACTTGAGATGCAGACACCCCTGTATTTTAGTCATTGTTGAAAGCAAATAGTGTATTCTTGGTACAGGCGTAGACCTTCATGAGTCGCACTTTTCGCAATAGTAAATCCGAGTGACAGTCTTAAATCCAGCCTACTGCGATCCAGCGGTAAGGGTAAACTCTAGATATTTTGCGTTGTAGATACCGAACTGAATAATTTTAAAAATTTGCTGGAAATCGATTTTGACCCTACATACCAAATTTCAACCTGAAATTCGAAATCTGAATTTTCTTGTGATTTTCATATTCAAGACCGACTTTCAGTTCATAATGGCTCCGAAAAAGAATCTCCAGAAATGAAATTGTCAAATTCGATGGATTAAATGTATTGAAATAACTAAAATTGAAAATTTATTATTATAATAATTATGTTTTCTCTTATTCGGAACCATTAATTGATAATCGGACTTGGATATGAAAACTTTTTCAAATAAATTTTTTCGATATCTCCAATGCCAAGCAAAATATTGAGAATTTGCTGTAACTCGGACTAACTATTGGAAAAAGTACGACCCCTGAAGGTATACATCTGTACCAAAAATCAAATGTCTGCTATCATGAATGACTTAAAACAGGGTGTCTTCATCTTGAGTGCGACACACTGTATATACGCACGGCACTTATGCCTATTCGAGAAACATAAGACATGTTCCGATATTGCTGGAATCACTGGCCACAGTAAGCATTTTCGGAACGCTTTTTGCAGAGATAGTAATCTACTGCTGATGATATCGGAACGGATCGCCATCGGACATCCGTCAAAGGATCTGTCAGCGGTGAGAGGTGTGACGTACCCTATCTTATTTCAAAATAAATCGAATATTGGAGGAAATATTGAGCAATAGCGATACGGAAATAGAAAATTCAGAGAGCTCAAGCTCTGATAATTAGTCTTTAGAGAATATAATGACTGAAATTATAATCCTCGACAAAATTATAGGTCGCATAGAAAACATACCAAGAATAGAAGGGCACATTTAAAATATAGTAGGTTTTTACGCCCCTAAGATTTTCAAAACACATTTCAGGTAAGTGAATAAGGCTTGCAATCTCGAGAAATGGGGTTCCCGCAGATTTTATTGATCTGCTGGATTCATATTTCAATTCAGCATCAACTTGTACGCAAATATCTTCCAGTACAACTCGAAACATTTCTGATAATTTTGCAATTGCAATGATCTGACAACGAATTTAATCTGTTTTCCGTTGACGTTTATTCGAACACAACCTAACCTAACTCAATTTGGGGGATACTGGGACTACAGGACCACTTCTGCAGCAGTAGCACCAGTAGTTTTTTAGTTTCTGACAGGGTACCTCAAAAATTGGCGCGAAATAATTTTCAGTGAACTTCAGTAAAATCGGAACGACTGAATTAGCTGGACAGTACTGTTCAGGAATATCGGAACATGACAATGAAATGAGGAATCTACGCAATCTACGCCTATGTCAAATGAACAAAATTGTCAGAATGGATTCTGATCTATTTTTTTAGATAATGGTTATATAATGACCACCCGATAGCCAATATACAATGGTAAAATGAAAATAACACAAATTGTGTTATTCTCGGATCTTGATAGCAGACTGCTTACTGATTAGGATTATCGATTTGAGGACACGTTGAGTACTTTTTGATTTTAATATTCGTCAAAATGACAAAAATTGAACATGGGGTGACCAATTATACCGTATGAAAAAAGTTCATCAGTAGATTATGCCGCTCAGTCGGATCAGACATGTATTCTCGTTGAGTCTTTCTTTAGGGTATGTAATCATTTGTAACTTCATAAGTATCAATAAACACCAATGGATATTTCATTAATCATCAATGTTTTGTTCAACAAGAATATTTTTTGAAATGGGAACTCTGATTATTAAATTTCCTGATTTTCATTCGTTATATTTATATCCACTTTCTTCTTCAGGAGTAAATTAATGGATACGTATTGTGAGGAGGCAAAGTAACATCCCAAGGAATTCATTTTTCAAGTGCAATGTTTTAAGCAGCTCTTGAGAGCTTCCTGATGAATGAGAATAAAATTGTTATGACCTTATATAAGAGTCTGCGTCAGTTAGAGAATGAATATCATTCTAAGAAATTGGTTTCTCCTTAATGGACTTTGCGAAGTGCTGAAACAACAGTAAAGGGGCGACTGACGTAATAGCATCCACTTGAAATTGGCAGTAGAGCAAATTATTCAAATTATTGAGTGATTCCGTCAAAACTGTGAGACAAATGAAGAGTAATCGGAATTCTTCACATACACATTGTGACACTGAAATGCCATTCTTCAATGGTATTTCCGGAAGACTGTTTTTGTATCTCCAATTGGTGTTTACTTCTCGTTCATTCGTAGGTAGAATTATCTAATTCTGCATTGTTAGTGATTTTTTTAATGTTGGGGAATTTTATTATTCAGAATATGAAATGACAGAACCCAATTTTTTCCTTGGGGAAACTCGGCAGGGCCCTAATTCTAGAATTCATTTACGAAGAAAAATGTCCGGAGCAAAAAAAAACACGAACTTTTTTCGATTTTATCTCAAACGAACGAATTCAATCGAATGATTTGAAGGGAATCAAATAGTCCATCTTAACCATCTGCTTGAAAGTGGTTGACAATGTTTCTTGCTGAATTGCAATAGTTCGGACTTCCATTATCTATATTACCAACTCTATTAAAACCTGGAAGATAAAAAACATAAATCAAGTAGGGAAATCAAATCCAAACTAAAGGTTGAAATGGATTTTTTGGTCAATAATAAAATCAAGGTTTAATTGATCAAAGAAAATAATGTGAGAAAAAAATCGAAATATCGATATTCTTCTCAAGGAATCAAAGCGGTGCTTCGAAGGAAATATTTGATGCTGTTTGATTTACAAATATATCACTGAAATAAGTCGTTTTCAGAAATATTTTGTTAACAGATTTCAACACCGAAGTTGATAGATTTTTCGAATTTTCATTCATTATCTCTATGTGATTATATAACATATTAAATATATGTGGGGAAATTCAACTTCGAATCGAATCACTGCCCTAGAAATAGGTTTATATGGGAGCATTTCATTGGCTGAAAAACAAATGCATAAAATTTTCACGATAATTCTTTTTGGGCAATTCCGCTACAATTGACTGGCTTCTATAGACGACCCAGTTGAATATGAAATTGATTTACGGAAATCAACATTTGTATCATTTGTCCTCTGGATCCTAAAAAATATTTCATTAATAATTCATATCACGTCACAATCTTCAAGTTTCAACTGAAGGGCTTTCACGTCTTCCTCCCCTTTGTTGTAGTTGCAGCACTCAACGAACTTCACACAGCAGAAACCGTTTTTGAATGTTTTTCATTTTTGCAAATAGTAATGATTAAAATTTCATTTCTTGTCCAACCCCAATTAGATGAGAGTTTATTTGTGAAATTACTA
This sequence comes from Zygogramma bicolorata, assembly GCA_032362365.1. Taxonomy (NCBI): domain Eukaryota; kingdom Metazoa; phylum Arthropoda; class Insecta; order Coleoptera; family Chrysomelidae; genus Zygogramma; species Zygogramma bicolorata. The sequence goes on from JAVJAQ010003878.1 coordinate 465,542, forward strand.
CAGATGATTGTTCAAAATGAATATTCAGCTGATTTTCACCCACTCACGAAAACTAGATGAGGTGGATTGAAATTCCTGAATAAAATCAAGGAAAATCTCTTTTTATATTCTGGTTCTAATTTTCGAAGTTGAAAATAACAAGACGTTTGTGCTGTAACGTGAAAAATAACAATTACCCCAAATGATCGGTGTCAAATAAGACAATTTTGTAGGCATCGAGAGATTTAAAATATTGAAATTGTCCGAAAAGGACATAATTTTTTCAGCATCACTCCAACATGATCTTATTGAAAGGAGTTCCCGAAACCATATCCACTTTACGTCGAAAGTTTATTCCTGAGGTTCAGAAGGGAGGTGTTAGAAGCGGAAATTCATTCTATGGGATTGGCAAACATCAACAAGCACTTTTAGGTCATACATGTTCGAGTACAAACTGACCTGGGACCGAAACAAATCCTAAGACGAGCATAAAGAAACCAAGCGACAATGATGTGGATAACAGCACATAAGAAAATCGAAGGTGGTGAGGAATCTGATGGCCTTGCAAAAAAGTCAATTATAATTTTTTTCGGAAGGAACTCTTCTGTGGACTCTCACAGGAGGGTTTCCAACTCATCGCCAAATGAAGTTTCACTGCATTTAGGGCTGAATCAAAAAGATCTCAAGAAGGTGAATGCCCCCCCCCCAAGCACTTAATGAAATAGATAGGTCAGAGAGTGGGAACATCAAAAACACAAATATTTCTATGGGTCATTCCACGTTGGTATTTGACAAGTGCCAGTGTAGGTTTCTTCACAGAATGCATGTTTTTTCGGTGATGCAAGTGCCGGACGAGACCACTTGCATTGCCCTTCTTCAGCACGATGTAGCCAAGTAGAAGGATGAACAACACTTGGCCAATCCGTGCTGAAGAAGGGCAATGCAAGTGGTCTCGTCCGGCACTTGCATCACCGAAAAAACATGCATTCTGTGAAGAAACCTACACTGGCACTTGTCAAATACCAACGTGGAATGACCCATAGAAATATTTGTGTTTTTGATGTTCCCACTCTCTGACCTATCTATTTCATTAAGTGCTTGGGGGGGGGGCATTCACCTTCTTGAGATCTTTTTGATTCAGCCCTAAATGCAGTGAAACTTCATTTGGCGATGAGTTGGAAACCCTCCTGTGAGAGTCCACAGAAGAGTTCCTTCCGAAAAAAATTATAATTGACTTTTTTGCAAGGCCATCAGATTCCTCACCACCTTCGATTTTCTTATGTGCTGTTATCCACATCATTGTCGCTTGGTTTCTTTATGCTCGTCTTAGGATTTGTTTCGGTCCCAGGTCAGTTTGTACTCGAACATGTATGACCTAAAAGTGCTTGTTGATGTTTGCCAATCCCATAGAATGAATTTCCGCTTCTAACACCTCCCTTCTGAACCTCAGGAATAAACTTTCGACGTAAAGTGGATATGGTTTCGGGAACTCCTTTCAATAAGATCATGTTGGAGTGATGCTGAAAAAATTATGTCCTTTTCGGACAATTCCAATATTTTAAATCTCTCGATGCCTACAAAATTGTCTTATTTGACACCGATCATTTGGGGTAATTGTTATTTTTCACGTTACAGCACAAACGTCTTGTTATTTTCAACTTCGAAAATTAGAACCAGAATATAAAAAGAGATTTTCCTTGATTTTATTCAGGAATTTCAATCCACCTCATCTAGTTTTCGTGAGTGGGTGAAAATCAGCTGAATATTCATTTTGAACAATCATCTGTAGTAATTTCACAAATAAACTCTCATCTAATTGGGGTTGGACAAGAAATGAAATTTTAATCATTACTATTTGCAAAAATGAAAAACATTCAAAAACGGTTTCTGCTGTGTGAAGTTCGTTGAGTGCTGCAACTACAACAAAGGGGAGGAAGACGTGAAAGCCTTTCAGTTGAAACTTGAAGATTGTGACGTGATATGAATTATTAATGAAATATTTTTTAGGATCCAGAGGACAAATGATACAAATGTTGATTTCCGTAAATCAATTTCATATTCAACTGGGTCGTCTATAGAAGCCAGTCAATTGTAGCGGAATTGCCCAAAAAGAATTATCGTGAAAATTTTATGCATTTGTTTTTCAGCCAATGAAATGCTCCCATATAAACCTATTTCTAGGGCAGTGATTCGATTCGAAGTTGAATTTCCCCACATATATTTAATATGTTATATAATCACATAGAGATAATGAATGAAAATTCGAAAAATCTATCAACTTCGGTGTTGAAATCTGTTAACAAAATATTTCTGAAAACGACTTATTTCAGTGATATATTTGTAAATCAAACAGCATCAAATATTTCCTTCGAAGCACCGCTTTGATTCCTTGAGAAGAATATCGATATTTCGATTTTTTTCTCACATTATTTTCTTTGATCAATTAAACCTTGATTTTATTATTGACCAAAAAATCCATTTCAACCTTTAGTTTGGATTTGATTTCCCTACTTGATTTATGTTTTTTATCTTCCAGGTTTTAATAGAGTTGGTAATATAGATAATGGAAGTCCGAACTATTGCAATTCAGCAAGAAACATTGTCAACCACTTTCAAGCAGATGGTTAAGATGGACTATTTGATTCCCTTCAAATCATTCGATTGAATTCGTTCGTTTGAGATAAAATCGAAAAAAGTTCGTGTTTTTTTTTGCTCCGGACATTTTTCTTCGTAAATGAATTCTAGAATTAGGGCCCTGCCGAGTTTCCCCAAGGAAAAAATTGGGTTCTGTCATTTCATATTCTGAATAATAAAATTCCCCAACATTAAAAAAATCACTAACAATGCAGAATTAGATAATTCTACCTACGAATGAACGAGAAGTAAACACCAATTGGAGATACAAAAACAGTCTTCCGGAAATACCATTGAAGAATGGCATTTCAGTGTCACAATGTGTATGTGAAGAATTCCGATTACTCTTCATTTGTCTCACAGTTTTGACGGAATCACTCAATAATTTGAATAATTTGCTCTACTGCCAATTTCAAGTGGATGCTATTACGTCAGTCGCCCCTTTACTGTTGTTTCAGCACTTCGCAAAGTCCATTAAGGAGAAACCAATTTCTTAGAATGATATTCATTCTCTAACTGACGCAGACTCTTATATAAGGTCATAACAATTTTATTCTCATTCATCAGGAAGCTCTCAAGAGCTGCTTAAAACATTGCACTTGAAAAATGAATTCCTTGGGATGTTACTTTGCCTCCTCACAATACGTATCCATTAATTTACTCCTGAAGAAGAAAGTGGATATAAATATAACGAATGAAAATCAGGAAATTTAATAATCAGAGTTCCCATTTCAAAAAATATTCTTGTTGAACAAAACATTGATGATTAATGAAATATCCATTGGTGTTTATTGATACTTATGAAGTTACAAATGATTACATACCCTAAAGAAAGACTCAACGAGAATACATGTCTGATCCGACTGAGCGGCATAATCTACTGATGAACTTTTTTCATACGGTATAATTGGTCACCCCATGTTCAATTTTTGTCATTTTGACGAATATTAAAATCAAAAAGTACTCAACGTGTCCTCAAATCAAGAAGGTGAATGCCCCCCCCCCCCAAGCACTTAATGAAATAGATAGGTCAGAGAGTGGGAACATCAAAAACACAAATATTTCTATGGGTCATTCCACGTTGGTATTTGACAAGTGCCAGTGTAGGTTTCTTCACAGAATGCATGTTTTTTCGGTGATGCAAGTGCCGGACGAGACCACTTGCATTGCCCTTCTTCAGCACGATGTAGCCAAGTAGAAGGATGAACAACACTTGGCCAATCCGTGCTGAATGACCCAAAAACCCTTATCTACGATTGCTTCTTTCATTTAAGTGCTAAGCGCAATAAAACAACTTCTGTATCATCTATCCACTCGAAACATCCATCAATTTCATTGTATATATCCTGGACATGGATGTCACGCAGGTGGCTATAGCTGCCTCCGTGGTGACGTCAATTGATGCCTTGTGGAAACCACAATTATTGTGCGGATGGCTTCTGTTGATGACTCCGTTCATTAGTGATGTTTCTCCAAGTGTTGTGTATCCTTCCACTTGGCTACACCGTGCTGAAGAATGGCAATGACTCAAAAACACGTGTCTACGGTTGCTTCTTTCATTTGAGTGCAAACCGAATACGCTCCTTTCCCGTAAAAGGAGAAGTAAAAATTCCTTCTTTGATGAACCTTGCATTGGCACCGGTTGAATATAATCCAACAGTATTCGTGGTATTAGTGAGGAGAAAAATTGTTTTCTTACAGGAGTCTGCACATGAATCTACTTTGTAGGCAGTTGAGACTGTCCTGAACGAGTTGTTCGAAAAATTATTTGTTAGAATTTTTATGCTTGTAAACAAACTCCCCAACTATGACCGCTTTTCTAACTATTCAAGAATCAAGAAATGAAATTTTATATTGTTGATATTCCATTGTTTCATTCAATTCTTACAGGTCTGAATGTCGAAGAAAATGGCCAAATTCAAATTTTGGGCTGATTTTCCATCATCGTTCACTGAAGAAATTGAAATACATGTTAATATATCACAACAAGGTCCCCATTTTCCATCATTGTTGCATTGTTAATGATATTAGTCTCCTTACGTGTATGATAAAATCAAGAAATCTCTTGGTATGATTTCTCTAGTCGAAAATACGTACCGTTTATCATTATAATAACTGAATAAATGCTATACTGTACTGGTAATATATTCGAATCGAATCGAATTCCTTTCACGGTCCATTCGTGTTCTGAAAAGAAATATCCAGCTATCATCTGATTCCTGCTTTGATTAGTGAATGAATGTACTGCATGAACTAACACCGAACATATACTAACTCATATTTACATATATGGAGCACCTGGGAATCTGCAAAGCAACTTCGTCTAGACTATCACTAGGAGTTAGCGGTGGACGTTCGAATAATCTGCTTGGCGCAAGTGTCAGAGCAGCACTGCCTGTGTAGCGGTGTTGGCGTCTGTTGGAGCTCCGTCGTTGTTTCTGTTGATGTTGCAGCTGTTTCTTCCTCTTATCCTCCTCGGCAGCACGGCGCAAGTTGTGCAGACGGAAGAAGTACATAGACATTCTGAGGAAAGATTGATATGATTGAATTCGATTTCGGTTTGATTCCTTATAGAAATTGTTGAGGAGGATTTTTTTCAAGTGAAAACAAACTTGCACTTCCAATTGAACAAAAGGAGTCAGTTTATAAAAAAACTCGCACTTTGGTTTGGTTAAGAATGAATAATTCCACCCATCAAGTATCTTCGCATCCCAATGTGAGTAATACAAGATATATATATATATATATATATATATATATATATATATATATATATATATATATATATATATATATATATATATCAAAGTTGGACAAATCCACTACTTTCGTGAATTGAACTCACAAGTCACAATTCACGCAAAAAAAATGAATTGAACTCATGAATTGAAAATTCATAAAAAAAATTAATTGAAGCCACAAGCTAGCTTATGAATTGTTCTAATCAATTCACAATTCATTTTGCTAATTTCAAAACGAAACATCAATCTGTTTCCTTGCCAGAGTTCAAAATGAGTTTTTTCGTTAATCAACTGACGCTCTCACCACTACATGCAAAAATGGGAAAAAATATACCTATCATCAGTAAATTGCACCTTTTCCCAACAAAAGATTTTTGATGAAAATATGTCGTCTTGTTCAAATATATCCCAGATAAGAAATGGTGATATCTATGGAAAAAATTAAACAATGATTTTTTGTCAATTTGTCTCGTCGATGATGTTTGAGTCACGGTCTCACTAACTTTTTTGTAATTGAGAAATATCGGGATTGATCCCTTTTCTTATTCAATTTCATCACCATTGCTCTCCTGATAAATAATCAATCGTTTTTTCTTTGTCATTTTTATCACAGTTGGTTGATCTCACTAGTAATATTTTCCCACCTCTTTGTTGTGATCTTGGAAACATTCCGAATCTGTTTCTTTCTCAGGGATTTTTTAAAAATCAGACTCAGAACCTTCCAATATCTGAGATGAAAACTAATTCGCATCTCTTCTCTCTCGATTCACAAAATGTTCTCTGAATAGCAGTGTTTTTTATGGTGTACACTCGAAGATAACAAAATAATTTATGATAGTTATTTCTGGACCCTGCGAGAAGTTTTAAATTTTCAATTAGGTTTAATACGCCACTTTTCATTGACCATAGGTACTAAAAATTCATAATAGACTTCATAATAGAGAACAACTTGTAAACAGAGCTTTATATAACGGGAGTCAAGTGCGTTGGGTTCGGTTTTCGAGTGACCTGAGCTCTGTTAAAAAGATTCACTTTTCTTTCCAGAGGTAATGAACTTGACGAAAAATTTATATATTCGTCAAATCTAGTGAGTATAACAAAACTATTCATAACTTATTTTCAACAAGTGTTCACCAACGGATAGCAAGAATCATATGATTAAATTTACGATCCTAAAATTCCTGAATGCACGCAGACTCTAGCTAGAGTATATATATGAACGACAACGTGCTTCCTTTAATGTCATCGGCTCGTTTAGGGTGTACAAAAAAACAAGAATTGGCTTCAATTCATTTTCGTGAATTGAATTCACAAAAACAATTCAGAAGTCACAATTCACTGAGAAAAAAACGGCAACTCACAATTCACTTTTTTCAAAGTGAGTTGAAGCCAATGAATTGAATTCACTGAAAATCAATTCAATTCATTTTAATTGATTTCAATTCAAAATTCTTTCCAACTCTGATATATATATATATATATATATATATATATATATATATATATATATATATCACAGAGATGAGAAAGAGAATGTTAATATTTCAACTATAGAATATTATAGAATGATTATAAACTGTTCCTTCCCAATCAAGGTTTCATATTTCAAATTGCATGAAAATTTGGTGAGATCGAGCAAACAGAACAAATATACCATAGTTGATATGGAGAAGGCAATCCTGAGTGATATATATTAATGACAATTGGTGACATAACAAAACTCATATGGTTCAACTGGTCTCAGTGAATTTTCATCCAAGGACAAGTCAGTTGTTCAGTTTGGATTTCATTTATTGTTTCAGCTGCCAGCTTGTTATATTACTTAATATTTGATCAATTAAATCAGCTCCATCAACAACATCCTCGATTTTTTTTTCACATTCCACGGACAACAATAACATGCTTCAGAATCAGTTTCTACTACATGCAGAGATACAGGCATACACAACAAGAGAGGTGATAATATTGGTAGAGAAACAGCAATTACATGGGCACTTACCTGTTATCGATGCGTTTATGATTTATACATTTCAGCAATGCTTGATTGTTAATTTATGATTCACAAGTCGAATGAGAACGTTATTGAGTTTTATAAGCCGCAATCGAATGTGTAGAATTAGTCATAAGTGACTCTGACGTACTTTTTTGAATATAACAAAATCAAACAGCAACATGTCATAAAGAATATTGGATACGCCAATATGAATTTGATGAGAAAACATCTAGTTAGTATTCGATGCGTTCAGATATATCGTCAATAAAACTGTTCGGTGAAGCGAAGGCTTTGCATACATGCAAAAAGGAATTACCTCTATCTGTTGCACTTCATCTTATGATCGAAGCATAAATCCGAACTCGCCGATTGTCAACGGTTCTGAATGTATTTTTGATATTTCTCGATATTGAGAGGGCAAGATGAAATGAAATTTTCAACTGATTGCTCATATTGACTTGATTCATACAATATATTCATTTGATTTCTATATCGTCCAAATTGTATCTGGAGCAACCCGAGAAATGCCCCCTAGCGACCGCAACAAGAAATCGTTTATTTCTGTCATCTAGGATTCAAACTGGGAAATGTCATATTCGAAGTGCGGTTTAGTATCAATTGATTGAGTCAAAGCATCCAAACAATTTGGGTATATTGGGGGAAACAAATCTTAGATGACTACAGCAGTACTGATCTTCGTTGGGAACTCTGATACTGAGAAAGGAACAAAAAAAAGAAACAAACTAGATGGATATAGTAAATATCGGAGGTGAGAATTCAATTCAGCAAAGCACTGATAATCAGAGTCAGAATTACACAAATTTTGGATGAAGTCGGCAATAGTGAAACTGCTGACAACCTAATTTCAAAAAATGACAGTCACAATTCAAACTTCAGTTCAATTTGAACGTTCCAATGCATTTTCACTAATTAATTGGCGCCACTGCGTTGATTTTATGTCGTTATCGATAACGTGCAACAGTTTCTTAATTGTATACAAAAGTTATAAATGGATATATTCAGACGTTTTTTGATACATGAATATTATTCAACAACATTTATCACAACATACTAAATATAACATATTATTCAGGCACATGACATTATCTATAATGAACACACAGTATGGTGAACTGATATTACAAATTGAAAGGGAACTGTGAAGTGAATGATTCATAATAAAAATCGCATTATAATCGAATTGGGTTTATGACTACACTGAAACCGATTTCAGTATGAATGAATTTCAACAGAAAAAAAAAGGGGAAATCCAATCATTTTCTATTTCATACCATGGCATAACCGAAAAAAACTTTTTTAATGATACTATTTTGATAGCACCTGAACTCCTCTGCAAAACAACAAATGAAAGAAGAGAAAAATCTTCCCAAGATATTTATTGTAAAAAATTTCGCACTTGCCTTCCTTTCAAAAAGTTCGGTAACAAAATATTTTTTATTCATAATAGATATATATTGTGAGTGCAAAACCGTTACTCTCACGTTAGTTGGTTACATTTGCAGGAAGGATATTAGGAAAGTATCTGTCAGAAAACGACTACTTGCAGACTATTCAGCACGCTTGATATGGAATGCGTGCATTGCAATAATTTTTTCATACACCGAAACGTACATATTATGATCAGCAATATATCGTTTCCGCTGTCTTCAGTATTTGTCAATAAAAAAAGGTCTTCTGTACAACAAAAAATTTCCGTAACTCCATGAAGTACCAAAGATCCTGGGTCATACCTGCCTGCTTACATCAATATGTCAAAGTAGATCTATACTTCTGTCATTCGTAGTTGAATTCAGAAATATATACTACAAAAAAAGTTCCACTGTTTGTCCCTCGTTACTTATTCATATCATATATATTCAGAAATTACTGTTTAATTAGATCCTGAAATGACTAATGAATCCTAGCTTTGAGTATTGATGATGTGAAGGTAACGGTTTCTATTTATACGAAACAGCAAATCAATCACCGAATTATCAAATATTCAGTATCAGAGAAAATTTCATCCTATTTGGCATGCTTTCATCTGGAGACCAAATACAAAATTCATCATGGATCAAGTATAGCGAGACATTCATCATTTACAGATTAATCACCAAATTCTGGGTTCAGTGAGCAAACACAATCTGTTAAAATGCCAAACAGTTCATAATCCTCATCGAAAATGGTGGTGCAAACGTGAATATTTCATCGCGGTGAAATGTTCTCGTGTTGTTGACAAAAATTATAAATCAATGAATTCCACTTCAGCGGTCGGTCTACTCATCGATCGATGAAACACACTCTCAGGCCCTTTCTCTGGAGCCCTGATGTATTTTGTGAATACTTTGGTGTTCATTGGTTTCCAGAATCGTGTATTCTGAGTAACCACAAAAATTGTGGGTGAGGAAGCAACGATGACACTCTCTCTTCATATGATGAATACTTGCAATGAGAAACACGATTTCAAAGAGGAATGTCGATTTAGTCTTTCGGTGGATCAAATTAGAAACAATCATGTCTTGGTAGCTCGATATGAATATGATTTCCTCACATAACTCTGTTCTTTATTGATTTTGATGAAGGGGAACATTTGCATGGCGTAAATACACCATTTATTCATTGAAAATCTTGATCTCAGTAGGAGCTTTCCTCGATAGGAATGCTTCGTAAATGAAGTCATCATCATTTTTCCTGCACAGAAATTCTGAATTATCATCATTTCGATATGAAAATCCGGGACCACAGCCATCATCGAAAATATTTTGAGAACAGTTATGAAGAGGATACAAAATTTCGAGGAAATATTCCACACTTATAGATATTGTGTATGTCACACATAATATTTTTACATACGAAAAAGTTGGGGTAAGGCTGGAGGTACCAAAAATGGGTCTCACGATTTTTTTTTAATTTCGATTGCCTAAAAAAATACCCAAGGTGAGGAATGTTTACTGAGAGCACACGTAAAAGTCAGTAAGAAAGAAAAATATGAAATTGAAAGAAAAATGTATATACATAACACAATACAATACAATATTTGGAAAAAGGCCAAATTTTCAGATGCAGATATGAATTTCAATAAATTGATTTGTTTCGGTAGTTTTGTTTGAATAACCGGTAATTATGTGCTTCCATTCAAGAGACCGTGTTCTGAATTGTAACTCATGATATGATGTGTCGTGGCTCTGACAGGGACTCATTTATAACCTCATATTCCATGATCGAGATCATTCCAACCAGTAAGAATTTCGACACATTTTTCAAATCATGAACCAACATATTTTTGCTACCGTGAATACACTTCGTAACAATACAATATTATTGAACCAATCATTGCATATGAGTTTGAATAACACAATATGTAAATCATTCCTGTGTGTGTACAATAGTAGGTATTGAGAGGCTCAATGCTCATTACTATAAAACGAAAAGAAGAGACCTTGAAAGATGTCAATTGAAAATGAACTGAATCAGACAAGTATGAATAATTGACATCAATTGATATCCAAATTAATTGATATCTTTGTAACCCTGAATGAGAAAAAGGCGATCGAGCTCTCTACCGCACTTTGCCTTATAATGTGCTGAGCACGTGGGAAGTGCATGCCATGGTACCACAGGATCGTTCCAATGCCAGTTTCAAAATTCATTTTCAATCGGGTGAAAATATATAGTACAGGTAATAGGGAGCAAGCTACTCGTGTCCATAATGCATAATTAGGCAGGAGTTATTTCATTTCATAGATAGTTGCAGTCTGACGTACTTAACCTAAGAACACAAAATACTTACAAAAATGGCGAACGGAAGTGCCGCCATTTTGTGAAAAACCGTTTGGGCCTGTATCTCCGTAACCGTGCACTTTAGGCCCACAATCATGGACAACCTTTTTTATAGATAATTAAATTTCCTATCTTTTTTATTCAAAAATTTTTTTTGTGGCACTTACCGTTCACGACTTATATTATTATTACTTTTTGTTTATTCACTTTTTTACCGATATCTCTTCAAATAATTGTTTAAACAATAAATTATTTTTAATAAAACTTTTAAATCGATAAATTTTCTACAACTTTTATTCAAAACTTTTTTCTTTAAAGTTGATATTCTCGAAGTGAATTTCATGCAAATGCAGAACTGGCTGTGGCAGAGCCTGTGGGTGCTGAAAAGCAGGATTGGACTGTACGGTAATCTGTGAGAACTGCAGAGAAGAAACGTGCACTAATCAGCTGAAAGTAATCGTCAACAACACAGAATTGTACTACATCGATGAAGATATTGGTGATGATTCTAACGACAAATTTATAGAGGCGTTACAATCTTTATATGCCACTGACGAAGATAACGAAGAGGAAGAGGAGAATGTAACCAACATCGAAAATTCACCACCCTCGAAACGCCAAAGAGTCAGAGAAGACATGTGATTCATTTTGGTGTACATTTGTAAAAATAAATTTCACATATATTCTTCAATAAATATTCCATTTTTTTATTTTCGTGTTTAATTATGGCAGTAGTTTTTGAATTAATTATAGTAATATTTAATTGTATAAAAAAAATACAAAGAAAAAATTTTAATGGGTATTCGCTATTTCTTGCAGGTAAGAACTTGAATTATTAATTATTCATTAAACCAAAAAAATTCTGAAATTAATATTTTTTTTATTATGTATCGGATTCGTTACATCATTACGCTATGCATACTTCGTTCTTAATAACCTTGTACTCGGTAGTACAACATTGAACGCGTTGTAACTTCAAAAATATTAAATGTAGAGGAAAAAGTTTTGAATAAAAGTTGTAGAAAATTAATCGATTTAAAAGTTTTATCATGAAAAATTTATTGTTTAAACAATTATTTAAAGAGATATCGGTAAAAAAGTTAATAAACAAAAAGTAACGGTAAGTGCTACGAAAAAAATTATTGAATAGAAAATATAGGAAATTTAATTATCTATAAAAAGGGTCCTGATAATTGCGGGCCTAAAGTGCACGGTTACGGAGATACAGGCCCAAACGGTCTTTCACAAAATGGCGGCACATCCGTTCGCCATTTTTGTAAGTATTTTGTGTTTTTAGGTTGAGTACGTCAGACTGCAACTATCCATGCAATAAAATAACTCCTGCCTAATTTTGCGAAACAAAATCCTCTATTACCTGTATTATATAGCCTCATTTTCGAATGCGATTCCAAGATTGAATCGAAAATTCGCCCGTCAGAATCTCCAATGGTAAAAAAAAATTGCTTGGTTCTTGATATCGTTGCGAATTCGACGTTCAACAGCAATCTGCAATGAAACCCATTCTTCACGCCAATGACTTCCTCTACGCCCATGCTTCGAAGAATGCAACGCCCACCGACCGAATTTGTTTATCCATGCAGAATTATCGCGAAGGTTCGAGAAACGTGGATGACTCTTCGAGTACCAAACATTCCAGATTTAGTGGCTCATATATAGCAACACAGTGAGCGTCGGAAGTCAATTGGATAGAGACATCGCGAATAAAAAGGTGAAACAGTGCGATAGTTATTGGAGTGATTTACTGAGTTATGTATGCATTAATCTTGTAAGTGAATTACCGAGTTCGTTAGAATAATTTCGTGTGATTTTGCCGTAGCAATTGTCACTCATATTCGAACCCATAGTGAAAACATAACAAAATCATCCATACGCTCTTCCACTCGAACATATCTTTAGTAAATTATTCATTTCATTCATTTTCGTATATAATCCATGAATCGCGCTTCACTTTTACCATGCCTTCGTTGATTCAAAATGTGGAAACTCTCAAACTGCTGTCTGATATTTGAAGTATGCAGAGGTCAGACTCAGATGCTCCTAATTAGATCCCACGTGTTCGCCATCTCTTTTTGTCCTGGCCCTTTGTTGTTCAACGGAAACAGCGTTTTGAACGCGAATGTTATTAACTTCTGACCGTACACGTGTCCGAGCATATGTTTTTAGAGTTTCATTGAATAAACTCACTTCAGGAATGGAAACAGTTTATATTTATTCAGATGGATTTGAATTACTAGGGTGCATGCGCCAAAAAGAGGTGAAATGCAACTGCTCTGAAAATCGCAAGAGTTTTCAAAAAAAAAGGGTTATGACTAGGGCCATCTCCAACTTCGAATATCCAAACAGGAACCGGCGTTATTATTATGCTGAAATCATTCAATCAGCAGGATTCATTTCATATCGAAAATTTGAGTCACCGAGTCATCAAAATTTCATCATCATCAAGTGAATTATAATTTTTTCAAAACATAATGATAATCGATCGAATGATCACATCTCTCTATTGCATGTTTCGAATTACCAGAAATGTTAGCCTTTTTTAATTGAAAGAATTCAAAGGTTCCAAGAAGAGAATCATCATTTCAGATTTCAGATGAGTGATTTAATTTTCAGAGTTTCTCGAGATGTCTACCTGAACTTTTTATGATAAAAGTTCTTACTTTCTCAAATAATTTTGCACACCAACAGCACTACGAATATAATATATTCCTTCCCAACTTACCCACGGTATTCCTTCGAATATAGCTACTACTAACAAGATAGGGAAGCATTCTCTTACCCATCGACCCACTTTCCGGTCCAATGGAGACACCGTCTTTCAATTATTACAACTAATTGAATAAGAGGCTGAATATCGCCATTATTATTATTACTACTTTTCGCTTTTTCGAATGTACAGGGGTAATAGACCTCTTTAAAGGGTTTTCACATTAATACCAGAGGTTCTAATCTCACCAATTATTCAAATTTAACATATCAGACAGGAATACTTCTGGAAAACCTTAAATTTCTGTTATTAATACTGTCAGTTTTCATATCGTGTCACGTGCTGTTTACAAAGCACACTCAGTTCTATCTCACAAGACAAAATCAATCTGTGTAAAAGGCACATAACCACGTATCATGGTTGACGACTAATTGCTGAATGATTTCGGTCGATGCCATTTGTTATTCATAATAAGTGATACGTTTTACATACGTACAGAAACGTGTAAATAATTTGTACTCTCTTGTGATTTCTCAGTTTGTGAATAACTTCAATCACCACAGAAATTCATTGACAACTATCTAACCGGTCCTATGGAACATCCATTCAATGAAAATCCTGTAGAAATATGTCATAAAATTTCACAAAGCGAAACGGCTCCATAAAATTCTCGAAACGGTTCGGGAAGCTTCAATAAATCCAGAATCTCCTTCATTGAAGATAAAATTCTCACTATATTGGTATGGATTTTAGTTTGAAAATGAAGTTGAAACATAATTATGTCATCGAACTATTTTCTGCATTGGGATTGTGAAATAGTGAATTCGGTTACTAGTTGAGAGAAGTTTCATCTGCAGGACAAACGTGACGGGAAGATTCCACGGAAAACCCTGAGGGAATAATGCTCATATCACAGGAGGTAGAGTAGCATTTTTTGGAGGATTGGCATACCGAATGAAATTCTTTTTTTACTAGTTAATGATATGTGTTAATCACCAGTAACTAAGCACGCAACATATTTATGACGCTGACCCGACGGTCTTACCCCCGTTATAAACACAACTGACTATTCTCTTTATTATTGTGAAAGTATACAAATTCACCTGTGTGAATTTCATACAGCATAAAACAATTAGATGTTCCAACTATTTTGTTATGGTTCATATACGAGACTGACGTATAACAACAGCTGACTATTATTTTTTAGGTGAGATTTGTTAGTGCTGCATACACGTGACTGATAAATCAGGATTAGTTTTGTGTACATAACTTATTAATAAATTGCAAAGCACCTTCGACTTTTATGCCATCAGTGCGATACTTGTCAAGTATATACAAGAAGATCCTCCAGAATAAAAAAAAATACCTTAGTAAAACATTACCCTGTCCATTTGGGTCTAACGATTGAAATTTTTGCTTATAACATCATTATAAAATTATTTCCAACGCGCTGAGTGACGAGAAAGAGGGATGAGAGGAACTGAAATTCGACATTGAATTGAATGCCAAATTTGACTTCACTTTCTATCATATCAGCAAATATCCCTATGGCTCCGGAACTGTTTCTACATGAAAATTGATATTTGTTTCTTGAATATTTTCAATTCCAATAATCCAGGTTCAGAAACTACTTGTCCATTAGAGAACACTCACTCACGATATCATTCGATTATCTTTGAAAATTTCTGATAATTTCATTAGCTTGTGATATCATTTTATCACACAATCTTTCGAGTGCGCCCAAAACGCAGAGCCTTGTGCGGCCAAAGGTCGGCTCATTGTCTTGGATGCCACGACGCCCTAGGGCGTCTTACTGATTTTTATAGTAGCGCATTTGCTCTCTCGACTGTAGGGAAATCCAAATAATCCCACAGTGCTACCAGGTCAGTGGTTGCAATAGATCTAGATATCCCACCTACCAGGATTGGTAAATAGGCAATTAAAAATTGCCTATCGCATCGAGCCAGCCAGAAGAATTGTCCCTCGACCGCAGATCGAACCAGCAGCGAAAAAGCCAAATTGAATAAACCGACCGCGCCGTAGACCTTTTGGCCACACCAACTGACAATGACCAAATGAAAATGACCAAATGAAAATAATCAACTATTTATATTATCATTATCCATTGCCAATCCAATACGACCAACCCATGATCGAAAGCATATATTGGAACTATAAAAGTTCGAAGGAAACAAACATAATTCCCTCTTCACCGATGTTTTCAGAATAAAATGGTTCAACTCCTAAAATATGATGCATTCGCATCCGATTCAAATATCAACAATATTTAATGAAACAATAGCTGCATGGCGCTGATTCCGTGGTCATAAATCAGTCCCTTGACACTATAGAGAAATAGATACATATAACGGATTCTTCAGATTAACAGTACCAGCAAAAAATAGGAGAGACTTGCGCTGGTCTTCAAATTTCTACAACACCATGAAAGGGTCACATTCAAGCTTGAATCAGCGCATACAGTTCAATAATCACCCCACACAACTACAATCCGTAGTCAACACGCTGGTGTCCCGATCTTCTCGTCTGACGGAAACAACAAACAGACAAGCAGAGCTAACAGAGACGTCTGAAGCACTTCGACAAAATGGTTATGGCACACATTCAATCAGAAGGGCAATCCATACGCTAACAGATCCAGGGAAAACTAGGACGGAAGACCCCCCAGAACCCAAAAAATCAGTGTCACTGCCTTTCATCAAAGGAGTCACCGACAAAATCGGAAGAATAATGAGAAAACGAAATATACAAACCGTCTTCAAACCTCAATGGACCATTTTGTCTTGCTTATCGGAACCAAAGGACAGGTTTCCTCTCGAAAACCAAGGAGTATATAGCATCACATGCGGGGACTGTGATAAACAATATATTGGCCAGACGAATAGGAGAATGTCAGCTAGAGTGCAGGAACAAAAAAATAGCATAAGGACAAAACAAACATCTTCCGCCCTCTTTCAACACACCACCAGACGGGTCACAAAATAAATTTCGAGGCAGCAAAGCAAATAGCGCAGATGAACCATTTCAAAACACGCCAAATAAGGGAAGCCATCGAGATAGAAAAACATGAAGAAATAAACAAAAGAGACGACTCTCGAAATATACCAAATGTCTGGAAGGCCCCTCGTCAGCAAAAAGAAAAACATCTCAGGAAATGGTTCTTCGGTGGATGCAGGTCGCCACAAACCAGAGCAACCATTATTACCTGAACAGTCATTAGCCAAAGGTCTGACAACCATAATCGACCCGACGCGACGGTTGATGGAACGGATCATATCGGCTACAATTTACGACCGATAAACTATTTAAAGACTGGCAGAAGTTTTTCAAACAACTGCTGCTAGCACCAAGTAGGAGCAGTAACATTCTTGAAAATGCCAACTAAGATGTTGGCGAAACGTCGAAAGTCAATACCGACAAACCAACGGATAAACTCCCAGAATACCAACTTCGCATATATATATATATATAATACTTATATCTACACAATCTCAGTACCTCTAAGAGAAAAGAGTATTTTGCTGTTCTCTCAGAACAGTATTTCTCACGATGATATTTCTCAATTTTTATTGTTCCATACATGATGAAAAGACATTTCTACACATCCAACTCGGACAATTCGTCCTCGCCTGATAAATGTTCAATAACGACCTCGTGTGCTTAATAACCTTGCTTGAAACTCAATTATTTTCCGAGTATACCAGTTGTGAGGTGAATTCTGGGCACAAATAAATTGGCTCAGAAAATTAGTTGCTGGAATGATCGCAAAAGGAATGGGTGAAGCTCACTCTCTAGAAGGACCACTTTCGAATAACTGGATCGTTTTTCTATGAGAATCATTATGGAGCAACGAATCCGCAACTTGGGAGACCGTGAAAAAGTAACGGAAATGGATGGAAAGATGTAGCGATATAAAATTGAATGTGTTTTTGGTTAGCGTGAACTGTATTGCTAGGAGATAAGACGTGAATGTTTGAAACCCTTTGAAGCCATATTAAAACATTTCACGGTAGACTCCCTTATAAGAAATATAAAGAGATATAAATGAAATTGAAGTTCTGGTGTTGGGGTGAAATGGGCTGATTGAAGATTCTTTTCGTTTGAAGCGTGAACTTCAGTCAACAGCCCACATGTAATGCCCAACTGATTTGAAAAAAATTACACAGTGATTCGAGGATATATTTTCTGGGTAATTTCCCAATTTATTGCCAATCTATTGCCTCTGTCAGAAAACAGTAGCGCAAAGGTATCATTAAACCAGATGAATAACCAGAGCTGTCATTTCATCAATGACTTGTGAAAAAGAAAACAAGTTTTCATCGTAAATGATGGCAGATCATCGAATTCGAATCGTGGAACAAGACTCAATATTCAAAGGAGTCGAGATCATTTATAAAACATTTCAAATGATAAAAAAATAGGAATACCTTCAACGTTCAGCACATGTGAAAATCAATCATATTCATCAGAATGCAACCTGAATCATTTTGAAAAATCGTAACACTTAGCACCTGGTTGTATAATATTCATACTTCGAAAATATTTCACACAACCAATATACTGAGAATTTTCCAAGTTCGAATTCATTTTTGTTTTTGTGGGGCCCTTCTTAGTTGATCTCACAGTAAGTGTTCTTCGGTTGACTGGAAATGAACATCAGGGAAAGCTTGAAAGTTATATTTCTTGTTTGCATAACAGGACAATGAGGGTAGCAAACATGAGTTTATCTAGTTAATATTCAAGGAAATGAATATTTTGTATGATTTATTTCTGGATATTAAATAATAATAAATATATACCGAGATACTGGTAAAAAAAAATACTCATCAATAAAAAGTTTCATTGCTTCAAATGTTCACTACAAGTGATAAAGCGATCGAACGCTGCAGATATATACCAAGCACCAATGTGTTTTCATGTGAATGGAACTCAATTTCATAAAATTCCTGCATATTTCATACATGATCATTCTGATTCGAGCTTCTGCATGGGTATCTCGTAAACGGTGAGAAATAGTCGATTGATTAAAAGCGAAATTAGCTATTTTAGAGACATATTGCATGATGCCAAAGAATTGACCAAGCTCTTTCAGTTCCGAACATATACAGAAAAATAATTAAATTAAATAAATAGTTGTAGCTTTTTCTTTCTCAGTCATTGTAAATTCACCTATACATCGACACAGACATTATTTATTGGCTGTTATGATACGTTCATTAACATTCATCACTTATCACTCAATAATTTTTTTTATACGACTTTCCAACATGCTGATCAACAGCACTATCTCGCTGAAGACTTCAATAATAGTCAGCCATCATGTGGCTTTCCCATCTTCCTTAATAACGAATTTCTATAGTTTCAATGTCCTGATGAAATCTTCATTTCCGTTTTTTACTCAAATCACCTAGGTTTTCTGTAAACCGATCTGAGTGACTGTGGAGGTAGTGAGTTTTTATGCTCATGTTACCACCAAGAGTTTTTCAAAGTTGCAAGGTATAGTTTTCACTTATTGTATGTAATGCTTTATGATTTCCACCAAGTATTTGATTCAAACTCTTTCAATGATGTTGTAAATTGTAGATGTTTAATAAGCTGCATTATCTGTGGTCCATCAAATAATCCGGCTTTCAGTTTTTGTGCGCTAATTCCAGGAAACTTACCCGACAAGTAATTAAAACGAAGTCGATCTTGATCTAATGCCTTCACAAATCACTTCATGAGCCCCAACTTGATATGCAGGGGTGACAATATGAGTTTTTCTCTCGCAACCAAAGGATCGTTGGTTACGTTATGTTTTCCTTCAATCATGACATTTCTCAAAGGCCAATTTCTGTTAACCCAGTGCTGAATTTGTGCTCTGCTATCCAAAAGATATAAAAAACTTTGTATATTGACTTTGCTGTCCAAGGAGAAAGTTTACCATTTTTGAATCGACACATCACACACTGATGTTCTTCATACTTTATTTTTTCATAGAAATGTCAGTTTTTACAGTCATGGGCAATAATAAGTACCTAAAATGGGGTGAATACATGCCAATATTTGGTAAGAGAATGGGGGTTTGACCTGCATTCATTATTTCAACCTGTTAACAAAAATAAAATTGATTGTCCTGTGTCTGAAGAACTAGAGCTGCTACAAGAAAATACCAGACATATCTGAAATCAGCACATCAGAAACATTCAGAATCAGTTTATGATTTACCGTTACCAGAAAAATTATATTATTTTGTAGGGTTGTGATAATCATTCGCAGTGTATCTAATCGCGGTGGTTTGAATTTGAAAACAATTATTTTTCAACGACTATTCATGGATTCAACTGCTTTACATGAGTACCTAACGAATAATTAGATATTTTCACAAACGTTGTTTCAATTCAGCATAATTGATGTGTCCCTAGAAATAATTTCTCTGATCAAGAACATTTTTTGTAGCGTTCTCTGTCCGTCCCGAACGTTGTTTGACTATAATTTATTGATTTGTGCCTTTAGATAATATAATTAGTGAAGGCCACCAATCTGCTTCACTTTCAAAATAATACGAGAAATGATTTCATCTAGAAGAAAAAAAATAAGTAATTATCCGTGTCTTTCTGAAATATTGTCTTTTTCCGCAATTCGCTAGAAAATTTTGACATTCCTGTCGATATTCCTCGAAGTAATACTTGAGATTTTATTACTGCATGGAAATGATCATTTCTTTACAGTTAGGAATAGTAGTCTGTACAACAAGGGTGTATTTGGTGGCCATATCGCACGAGGACGAAGTTGGAGCACGATGCCGTATTGCCAATATCCATTCGAGATGTACAGTTGATATTTTCTTCGAGCAGGTAAATATTTCGAAACTCTCTTCCAAGTGTCTTGTTGATAATCAATTTTAGATATAGAATATTCCTTCGATATTTGAAAAATTCGAAGGGAAGAAACTCTATTGAATTCATGAGTAAAAGATACAAGTTGAATTAGTAATGTCAAATAGAAAAAGGTTTTAGTAAGATTCGAACCAACGACTATAAAGTTGATCGTTTCAGAGGTCTATCACTCTAACCAACAGGCCACTTGGACTGAATAATTTCACTTCATTATTGGTGTAAAGAGTAGATATGAGTCCTTCGATTCCCCAAGAAGAAAACATCAATTGTGACAATTCAAACTTGACTCAATGAACTAGAACACAACTCAGATATAAGTTCATTTATTTATGCTTGAATGAAACAACTTGGATTTCGTGTTTGTGGGTAGAATTGTGACATTTCTACAAGTTTTTTCCTGGTATCAAAGTATTTTGTTTCCTGGTGGAATTGATATCCTCCCTTGTGTGGATATGAAATAATATTCATTCACTTGAGTGGAATCGCCTACTTATCCGTTTAGTAAAGTATAATGATATCAACATACTTCTGGTGGGAGTATAATGGTGTATTATGCAACAATCATGTAATAACCATGACAGGAGAGTTGCATACGCTATTTTATCTACACCCGATAAATAGTGAAGAACTACTAATATTATATTTGTATTGCACACAATAATACTAATTAAACGAATTTCTTTGAAACATTCTACAAAATTGTAATTAATGGTATCATTTTGAGAAATGAAGAGTAGATCAAAAATTTAAAAAAAAAGATTACTAGTGGCCGGAATCGAACCCATGCCTCATCCAACTAGTTCAACTTGCCATAATATTCTCAGCGCCTTAGACCGCTCGCCTGCGGAGAGCTCAGAAATCTTCAGTGAAAAAATGAAGAAATGAATCATGCATTTGTCAAATGAAAAATTTATTAATTCTGACTGTATATCTGCCGGCGGAGGTGATTCTCCCATATCGCTGGTATCAGAAATTTTATTATGATTGTCGAAGTTTGGCTATATTCTTCAATAATTAAATACCAATACCGATTTTGACTTGAATGCAGAGCATGCACATCATGCTTGATTGAAAAATAATGTGTTTCTATCGGTTGAAAAACTGTATCGTAATGAAAAATCTGTATCGTGATGGATTTCATTTTAAAACGGGATGTGGGCATATAAGTGTAACATTAGAGTACGGGTGTAGATAAAATTATATTTTCTTACTGTTGTTACTTCATAACGAATGTCAAAGCACCATTCATTTGTGAATAAAATTATTCTGGATTTCTTCAAGACCAATCAATTGCTGTCGAATTTTAAACGATTGGCGGAAAAAAGTATGTTCACCTCGTAGAAAAAGCCAAATTCCTGGACTCTGTGATGCTAAGTCCCAGCTTGCGCCTCGACTTAGCAGTCTTTACAGTCGTTCAGGAATGTTCAACATTCCTGGTCAACAATATTTAAACTATTTAATCACTGAAGCTTACTGGACCTATCAGATCAGAATGTTGTGACCGGTGGACAAGTGTTCGAACAATCAATATATAAAATCATCTTCATTGTTCTCGAAAACTATAAAGTTTCGTAACAATATATGTTTCCTTAATGAGGAATCATTGTGCAAAAAGTAGAGAATGTAAAAGTGTTTGAACAATTATGTGAGCGAAATGTAATGTAATATTTTCTAATGAATATTTTTCGTAAATGACAGAAAATGTATTTTCATTCAAAATCTAGTACCGTCGAATAATTTTGGCCGCCCAAATTGATCTATTTGCGACGGTGCATTGGACTGATATAGAGAATAACGAAACCACCCGGCAGATACAAATATTGACCTGTCTATCCGTGACAAATGAGATTTTCATAATGACACTCCCGGCCTATTCGACCAGAAACTACTCGATAAGTAGATTATTGGAACGTATCACGTATCGTCCATCCCATAAATAGCGAGAAGCAATTTATCTACACGTAGAACGACGATGTCCATCGACTAGGTTCTGGAACGAAGCCACTTTCATCATGAACCTCAGAAGAGTTATTTCGTTAAGATTGTTCTCGGAGAACTTTTGATTAAGAAGTGAGCGCCCGCCGGTCAGTGGGATGAAGTAAATAAAAGCAACTGCTTTAAAATCCACTGGAAACGTAATAGGATCAACGATGAGTAAAACGGCATGAGAAACTGTTTAGTCGTTATCTTCTCTTATTCGAGAAAAATTACAAACATATGTCAGGAACTAAAAAACACTCTGTAACACGGTTAGTTTCGAAAGTAACCAAAATTATGGTTATACGGCCCAAAACTAAACGCTGCTGTCATATTTCTGTGATAGTGGTGAAATTCTGACCACGGTTTCCAGAAAAGTGGTTGACAGAACATCAAACAAGTCACGGCAAATATTGGGTGGTTATGGACTGCTGACAATTTTCGTGTTGAGGTGTTCCCGAAACCTCTAAATCATTACGATACCTAAAAATGTATCCCAAAAATAGAACATGTGAATACTACCCCAAACATTGCAGCCAGAAAATTTACTCTGAGTGAAATATTCACAATATTGACTTTCGGAGGTTTTTTTTTTAATTCTTTATTTAACGTCGGCCTATTTCTGCTACCAAGGCCAATCACCGACGCCGGTGAGCACACTTCCCCCAACCGGAAATTTTGCCGAACCCTCTGGTATTCCAACCAGAGGTAGGGATCTTTAACGAGCCCAACATCCATGGACTCGGGACCGACGGCTTAACGTCCCCTCCGAAGGACGGCATATCCTCAATATATCTTGTGGTCATTGATATATTGTCTGCGAGCTATGATATGCTACTTCGCTGCAGCTGTACGGGCTTTCGACACGGTATTTCCCTGTATGGTCACCCATCCAAGTACTAACCGCGCTCGGCGTTGCTTGACTTCAGATATCGAATGACTGTCAGTCAACCTGAAGAGCTACTTTCGGAAGTTATTTTTTTTTTCTTACGACCACATAGGAACACATATCGCACTCCACTACCATGGAAAGTGAATCACATTCTCATTCGTATCAATAAGCCGTCAAACCCGTGAGTCCTGTAAGATTTCCACAAGTAATTATTATTTGCTCTCTTTTATTGATATTATTCATATAAATACTGAATTAATAACAAATTATTATTGAAAAATGAAGCAAAGTAGAAATAAAAGTTATTACGCCGAAAATCGAACCCACAACCATGCAGTTATTTTAGCGGTTACCCAACTGCGGTGTTTCAGATTTGAATTCGTGTTATCAGAGATATGTTGTACTTATACAGAGCTTTTCATGATGAGCGTTAATTAGCCGTTTCTGACAAACTATTCAACGGATCAAACTGAAAATTTCACTGTATGCATAAATCAATATGACCTACACGCCTAACGCCATTTTAGACGATGCGGCGTTGTCGCTTCTACTTTAAAGTAGACCCATTTATGGGTTTATTATTTTCAGTTCGTGTTTCAGCGTTTCATTCGATTGTTGAAGAGTATTTTAATAATCATCTTTTCATCCAATCTGTGACTGATTGAGAAATATCAAACTAAATCTGTTTTACAAAAATGAGTGATGAACAAGGAAACCATGTCAATTTCTGCTTGAAACAGTTCCTCTCGAAAACGGTTCAAAATCTAAATAGTATTATCTGAACAAAGTCAATCTAAAATTAAATGTAGAGCTCAAAAATGTTGAAATATACAGGGTGTTCCATTCGAAAAAATTGAGTTCCACTCATGTTTTCATGAGATTAAAGTATCTGCATTTTTTGAAGACCCTGTATGAGGCAAATAAAAATATGACTCGGAGTGAAGATCCCCATAGTATCACTACACTCCATTTGAAATTTGATCGTTTTAGTGCGAGATAATTCAAGATTATCAGCATTTATAAAAGTTCATGTTTGGTAAAAAAAAATATCGAAATCAATTTATATCTTCTAAACGGTAATAGATAAGTATAGGGAAATTGTATATGAATTTGTTGACAAAGTGGTAATGAATCATATACGGGGTGTTCCATTTGAAAAATCGAAGAAGCCGCTACTTTATAGTAGAAGCGACAACGCCGCATCGCATTCTGTGAAATTTTCAGGTTGATTCGTTGAATATTTTGCCAGAAACGGCTAATTGAAGCTTATCATGAAAAGCCCTGTATCGCTGAGTCGATTTACAAGTTAATGCTGCCAAATCTTTTGATGAAGAATTACTGAAATTAAATCCATCTGATTATATTCAGTTCGACAAAAGAACATGAAATACAAAGGACAAGAAAACACGACCCCTGAAAGCTGAATTTTCTCCTCGGCAAGGCGTTATTACTATTTTGAGAAATCAAAATAAATCGTCTCTGAAATCCCACCGTAATATTCAGATCAAAAATGATTGTATCCCCAATCAAAAGGTTGAATTAAACAAAATTTACCAAGAACTGAATCGTCGAAAAGGGAATGGCGAACACCTCAAGCTGAAATTTACATTTGGCAGGCCAACAATAGTTCCCGTAGTGACTGACTACTCAGAAGGGAAATAGTGAGAGGAACATTCTCCAAACGAATCCTGTACCAAAATAACTGAAGGAGATGCGTCCCATTCAAAAAAGTGAACATATCATTTTGGAACTGTCACGGTTTTATGAACGTTTGAGTCGTTAGGTATACCCAGCGCTGGCTCATGTAATTTGATGGAAACAATTTCAGTATGGATATCTTACATAATTTATTTTTTAGCTGTCTGTTCAGTTCCTATAACTACAAGTTCATTTTATGTAGTCTTAATATCAAGCCAACATTAGATTTGAGGCACAAGTGTTATGGAAAGATCTCATTGTAGTCCAATCGAATAAACTTTTTTCGTAAAATTTTCGCCTACCCGAAAAGTAGCTGTGGATTCCGGCAGAAACAGGTGTCTTTATCATCCCCTAAAGTTTGTGCCAGATTCTGTCAGTGCGGTCAATTAGCGGTTGAATGCCGGAAACCATTTTTTTGTTTTTTGCTTATATAATGAAAACTATTGGTCGGATCGAAAAAGAGTTGGGTTGAAAGTTGTAGATAATTGAAAAATCATTCGATTAGCGTTGGTCCGATGTCGATATTCTAATTTATTGATAAACTATTGCGCTCGGAAATCAAAAAAGGTGTTTTTTCCATTATTCTATTATAAAATTTTGGAATGCATTTGGGGGTTGCAACTGTGACTTTGGGAAGCATTCATCTAGTAGAAACTACAGTTTCAATTTGATTGAAAAACAATTGATAGGTTAGCAACAATCTAATTTGTTACTGAAAAAGTGTCCCACTAGATTGTTATTTCTTGCCCTACGAATAATCGTTGAGCAATGAACGAAACGGTTGTGGATATTCAAAAAGTTGAACTACGAACTATCATTTTTGGAAAATCGATTTTTGCAATGTTATAACTTCAAAAATGCGTCGAAAAAACAACGTAATTCAAACTAAAAAAAAGAAAAAATGGTCGTATCAAAATGCGACAAAATGCATTAGAAAGCTGCGATTTTTCTACGGATTTTGCCAACCTGATTCTTGTTCCAAGATAATCACGAGCCGAGATAACAACTTTTTTTATTCAATTCTCTCTCCCTTTATTTATATAAAGCAACGAGTCCTCGATGACTGCACAGAGCAAGAGTCATATTATCCATAGAAACCAGCAGAATTTGTTTTCCTCAATTATTTATCATATTTATTTATGGGAGCATTGGAGGTTTTTTCGGAACCGTTCGACGCGCCGCGTGGAGGGGAAAGCCGATGAGAGAGAGACCCAGCCCTAGGCGGCCGTTGATTCGATTGCGTGGAATAAACTGTTCAAGAACCCTTAATGTCGATTTTCGACTACCCAAAAAGTAGCTGTGGATTCCGGCAGACACAGGTGTCCTCATTATCCCCTTAAGTTTGCACAATATGCTGTCCGTGCGTTCAGCAACAATTAGCGGTTGAATGCCGGGAATCATTATTTATTTTTGTTTTTTTGCTTTTATAATGAAAATTATTAGTCATTGAAATGATTGAAAATAAAAACTTCGTCAAAGTAAGTCGAGCCTAGACACTACACTTAACTGTAGAGGTAGGAAATCGATTGATCTCATGTACAGTAACTCATTTTCAGTTATGAATGACAGATCGTTATCAGACATACCTGGTGAATTCACATATGTCAGCAAATCGGGCAAGAGTGTTGTGGTATACTTGATTTGGGCGAACAATGTTTTCTTTACTGAAGTAATAGATTTTTTTGTTGCTGGAAATGATTTCATGTCTGATCATTTTCCAACTGACTTATTGATGAAATATCATACCGAAACTTCTGAAAAAATTATCTTGTGAATACTGTTGAAAGTCAGCGTCTCGTGTGGAATGACAATCCATTAATGGACTTCAAATAAAGAATGGCACGATCAAATAGAGCTTATATCATCTCTAACCTAGTAGAATCATTCTCTAATCTTTGCGCGCCTATAAATGAAACATCCACTCACTCAGATGTGATCCACTCTAGTAAAATGTCTACTAATAAATCAGAGAATCATCACAATGAACCATGGTTTGCCTCTGTATGTGTCAGGGCTGAGAGAAGTATGAAGAACCTCTTCTGGCCTTTTCCACGAAAAGTACATACTAACTTCCAATGAAGCAAATCAAGTGGTGTGATCCATTTTGCCTATAATGGCAAAAGCGAAAATTGATACTTGGTACCCAAGAATTGAAATGTTTGATTCGCTGGCTCTCAGCATGTTATTCAACTCCTTTACAGCGTGGAGTCTTATATATTTTTAAATTTCAGAACGAGTTCATCTCAATTTTTTGAAAAAAGTTTTTTTAGTTCCCAATAATACCCCAGATGCCATTGTTAGTTTGGGAACGGAAGGGGGAGTGAAAATTGCTTCCAATATATTCAAGTTTTTTGTAGATATAAACAGTATTGATCATCCATAGAGCACCCCAAGTAATATTAACATGGAATTGAGAAAACAACTGTTATCCAAATATCACGAATACTTACATAATTTGGATAATTTCATTAAAATTAGTATGTTCTGTATGCAAAACCATCCGAAAAAAGATACTTACATATCCTTTGAATGTCCCTTATATAGTGAGATAATAGTTATTTACGTGACAAGTGAGATTAGACATTATTAACGCACGCATGTGAGGATTGCACGACGAAGTCGTAGGCAGAGTGGTGTAATCACATGAGTGCGCTAATAATGTAGTAAGTAGTATCCCAAGTGTTGCGTACCCAATTTTATCTACAACTGTCAACGTTTCCATAACTATCTTTATCTACACCCATACTCTTATACTTACACTTATATGCCCACAACCCGTTTTATAATGAAATCCATTACGATACAGATTTTTCATTACAATACAGATTTTCAACCAATAGAAACTCATTATTTTTCAATCAAGCATGATGTGCATGCTCTGCATTTGACGTTTGTCAAGTCAAAATCGGTATAGGTATTGAATTTTTGAAGAATTTAGCCAAACTTCGATAATCATAACAAAATGTCTGATACCAGCGATATGGGAGAATCACCTTCACCGGCAGACATACGGTTAGAATGATTAAATTTTTCATTTGACAAATGCATGATTTATTCCTTCATTTTTTCAATCAAATATTCTGAGCTCTCCGTAGACGAGCGGTCTAAGGCGCTGAGATTATATTACCTAATTGGACTAGTTGGAAGAGACATGGGTTCGATTCCGGCCACAAGGAATTTTTTTTTTAATTTTTGATCTTCTCTTCATTTCTCAAAATAATACCATTAATTACAATTTTGTTGAAATTTTCGTAGAAATTCGTTCAATTAGTATTATTGTGTGCAATACAAATATAAATATAATATTTGTAGGTCTTCACTATTTATCGGGTGTAGATAAAATAGCGTATGCAACTTTCATGTTCAATGTACCTCATAGTTGCCTGTGATCATTTTTGTGATCGTAGCAACGGTAGGTATAAACAAAGCCGTTTATTGATCAAATTAAATTGTCAGATCAATATCCAGAATCATCATTAAGTTTCTTGGGTGAAAATGTTTCCAAGTGAAGATATTGAAAATGCGGCGACAAGTGTTATTTCAAATCTGGTGCCCGAGGAAAATACCGTTTAGTGTATGATAGGTGTGAAAAATGGTGCAGAGAAAGGAAGGTTGTTAACTTGATGAATGAAAAAGGATTGGTAGTATACTTCAATGAACTAAGCAAATTGTAGAATTTTTATCGTTTCCTATCTGAATTTTGGTAATAGATTCAAAAAAGCACTAGTGCGGTAAAAGACGTTATGACATTCCAAAAAGTGTCAAATCATAATCATTACTTAACAGTTGTAGATAATACAAAATTCCCCTTATCTCCATGATATCAATTCATTAATAATTGCCCTTTTGAAATATCACCATTCCCGATGCTAAATCACTTTCTGGCTATAATTTAAATTTTCTCAAGGTACGGTCATTCATTCTAACTGAATATTTCAACATAGGTTACAACATATAATGACTTTTTTCAAGTCATGCTTTCAAGTCCATAGTTTATCTCTCTCATTTGGTATCAATGCTGTAGTGTTGTTATTTAGTATTAGATTACTATATTCAATTCATGATCATGATGTTTGTTTCATACTATTCATTGCTGTAAACCTTGTTTCTGGAGCAATTGAATTCATTATCATCATCATTATTAGTAATAAGTCGATTAACAACAATCTTATCAAGACATTTCTTGTTTTCATTGATTTTAATGGTTCCAAAAAATTCAATTTGTTCCCCAGTGGTATCTAATGAGTAATTACTCATTATCATTTTTTCAAATAAATGTTAATTGTCGTTATTCCTTCATTCCACTGTAAAAGTAATTGTGGATTCATATACACTTTTTATAGAAACAATATTCAAATATAAACTGTCACGAATGAAACGTAAGATTAGTCATGCAACTCAATACACGATCTGATATTTAAATATTGCTCAATAAAAAAGATTGTCGTGGAAAAAATAGTGTACATCACTTGTGCGAAAGAGATTTTTCACACTAGTGATGTAATATACTATATCGAAATACTTGGCTCAGATACCTGAAGTGTCAAAATGTTTGCTGAAATTGTCTACTAAGACCATGTGAGTGTAGATGAACGAACCTAAAAACTCCTTAAAATAATTGGGGAGGACATACAGATTTATTCAAGTTATGCAAGGGTACTCTCCCAGTTGCAGGAATAACGTTAAAATCATACAAACTAATTAGTTATCACCAAACTGTTGGGTATCCAACGGATGTGGTTTCTACGCATAGTGCTCTGTTTTCGAATATATCTACCACCGCGCCGTCCTATTCAACAAGTTTACCTAATTAGTTGTAGAAGTTTGAGGAATTCTAGATAACTACGACATACGGAAAAACAACACGTTTGCATGAGTATATATGACCAGAAAAACAATAATGAGAATGAAAACTCGTCAAATTATTAGATAAAACAACTTTAATCAAATGGGACTAGAAAATTCGAATGATGAAAGAAAAATATAAATAATGAGATACTAATATAATATAGTATATTTCAAAATAATTCAGACAGAGAAATATGAAACATAAAAAATTATTGAAACCCAGTTTCGATTTGAGTGGCACGACGTTTCGATAACTGACATCCCCAATGGTCTTCGGGTGATGGATACATTTTATTCTTTGATTGAAATCCGTTTAATTTTTTTTTGTATAGTTGTCCAACCTGATTATTTGAAGAGTTTACATTCGTATAATTGTTTCTTGATCCACTTTCACTAGTTGATTTCTAAGTTTGAAATTTATATATATTCAATTGTTTCACTTTGTAGTTCAATGTCATTATTAGTAATTTATTGTTTCAATCTAGAGTTTTCCGATCTAACAGATTTTTGCAACAGGTGTCGATGCAGTTAATTGAATGGACATTGGAAGTCCGTACCAATACAAAATAGAAAAAATTATAAATATTTTATTTTGTGTACCACCATTTTGCGATAAGCACTAGTTGCGTTTGAAATGAAAATAGATTTCAATGAAAAAGATTCCTAAATTCCCTATCATATATATGTCATCCGAACTATTCCCAATCGAGCTCACCTCTGATTCTTTTTTGAATTTTCTACATGACGTCGAAAGAGTCTAACATCACTTTCACAATATGCTCGATGAGCGTTTCAAAATTCATGGTTTCATCATGGTGTAGCTTGACAGTTGAAAATAATTTTTTTCTCCACTTTATATATGCAGATTCACACGGAAGGGAAGTCCTCTAATATTCTAAAAACACCGCCTGAATCAAGGGACGAAGTGAGCGAGTTTGTTAGCGAAGAATCACCAACAAGAATGCTTAC
The DNA here is from genome assembly GCA_032362365.1 of Zygogramma bicolorata. Classification (NCBI taxonomy): domain Eukaryota; kingdom Metazoa; phylum Arthropoda; class Insecta; order Coleoptera; family Chrysomelidae; genus Zygogramma; species Zygogramma bicolorata. Next base: position 496,674 of record JAVJAQ010003878.1, read on the forward strand.
CTTTCTCTGAATATAATCAAGAAGCATCAATGAATGTTTCGGTGCCGAGCTCCGTATATGGGAACTATATTCCAAGACAGGTCATATCTGAGCCTTGTAGATCATTAGAAGCTGACGAGAAGTGAAGTATTCCTTCGCACGAAATAGAAATACAAGCTTATGGGGAGCACCTTTAGCGATTGATCTCACATGGTTTTCCCATGAGAGATTATTACTGATCGTATTTTATTGCATTGTAGCAATAGTTACTCCTGGCATCAGAATACTAGATAACCATCGATCGGCTTTCTGTGAGAAGAGACATGGTTTTTCCCAGCATTAAATTCCACCCAATTGAGGTTTTCCCATTTTATCATTTTTACCATGTCATCTTCAATTCTATTGTGAATGTTTCTCCGAATGTTTCTTTCTCGTGCTGGTAGGCGGATTCTGGAAAACTAATTTGAAGAGTGTCGTTCGCAAAACATTGTACTCAACCAGCAAATTATTTATATGAAGCAGAAACGAAGTGAGCGCTAGTACTGAACCCTGTGGAACAACTGCAGTTATTAAGCGAATATCAGACGATACTCCATCAACAACCACATATATATATATATATACATATATATATATATATATATATATATATATATATATATATATATATATATATATATATATCTGTCAGACAAGAAACTCAACAAAGCACACAATTGAGGACGTGAACTAGAAGACGGCAATTCAGAAAGGAGACCCCGATGCCAAACTCGATCGAACGCTTTTGAGATGTCTAGTGCAACAGCTAACAACGTTTCTCCGAAAATATGAGAAAAATATGTCAATAAGACAATGGTTCAACTTCTATAGCGAAATCCGTATTGTCGATCACTAATCAATCCTGATTGATATTTGGAAAGCTTCATATTCAAACGATGAGATTGGAACCTTTGGTGTAAAAGTTGAAACTTTCCCTAGAGATCAATAACTCCAACACCAAACTTATATTTTTGAACTCGACGAGCGTTTCGCTAATAAGGTTATGCCATACACGACGTGCGGGTAACTTTCCATTACTAACAAGTTGTTGAAATCTGGGTGAGATCAGAATCAACTGAGGGGGTGAATTGTGATCTGATGGATATCAGGATGAGTAGTAAGAAACAGGTCCAGTTTATTGGCAAAATTGTTTTCCGTATCAGGAATTCGGGTGGGTTGATCTATAGTTGTTCCAGATCCTAAGTGATAGCAAATGCCTGTCGTCCTCTTTCATCCGTTTTATTCGAGGATTTGAGCCATGACGAATTATGTACATTAAAAACACCCAATATGGTGACTTCAGCAGTTGGATGGTTATCTTTGATGGAATCGATCTTTTCATCTAGAAATTCGGATAGCCTGCCAAAAGAGTCATTGCTAATTGATAAATGAAGTCAACAGACAAATTCAGTTTGTTGATGATTGACAAACTTCAAACCACGTCAAAATCTTTTGGTACCAGCCCTTCCTCGCGTTGGCACGATGAATCATTACTACAGTATAGACGAACACAACCTTTGAAACGAAAGCGAGAATGTAATTAATAACCTGGACAAAGCATATGTACTTTATTCGTATATGAATCGACCTTAGTTTCAGTTGAAATAGGAATGTCAGCTTTTTCGACTTGTAGATGGTGATGCACATCATTGATATTCTTATTCATACAACGAATATTACAATAATCGATTCTCAATGCTCCCGATGAAGGATCCCCCCGAGTACCTGCCACCCGGAAATCCGATGAGAGAGGTATTTCACTTCCGGAGTTTATTATTCTGAAAGATACTATCATCCTTTTGCGAATTCAACAATCAGAAAAAACCAGAAATATCAACCTGAAACGTGAATTGACGCTTTACAACACATACAGTTGATATGGTGGATTACCATCGCCCGGTGACCTGAGGTTATTCTTTTAGCCAGGCAGTATCTGCCCCAGGATCATTTTGATTAGACACCATTGAGAGACATTCTCAAGGATGAAAAATAAGAATAGGCTATAACTAATAGCATACAGTGAATTGAATATGGTAAATGGTTGTACTTGATTTCATTCCCGAATATGCTTCAATGCCAGCAATTCAGTACCAGGAATATTTTGAAAAAATAGTTCCAAATGTAGAATCGTTATGTCAAACTTGAAGATTGTCTCGTATTCTTCTTATTTCCAGATTCTATTCACGTACTCCATTATATGATGTTTGCGGATCATTCGCTTCACCATAAGAAACACTTCTATCGAAGAATAATTAGCAAGAACTGTTGAAATTTTGATCCGTGCTGACATTGATAACATGAGTACCTTCAAATAGATACATCTGAATATTCTCTCATGATTTCTAATTTTTTTGAGTGAACTCACTTTTTCCTTATAAACAGTCAATTATATCACCGAATACAAACGGTATGATGGTTTAAAGTGAGTTCGAATTGGGTTTTTCCATAAACCAGCTGACACCCAAAGTCGAAAGTTGTGTGAGCAATGGGCTACGGAAGGCTCGGTCTGCCGCATTATAGGCGGACATGCTGACCACTGCACCAGCGAGACCTATTAAGTTGAGTTTTTCATGAGGCAGCCTCGTTCTGTACATGATTCATGTGGGTCATTTCACCCCCAAAAATGGTGCTATACTATTGTAGCATAAGCCTCTGGTTGAGAGTCTTGAATGTTGTTGAAGTATCATCAAAGTGATGCTAAATTGTTGAAGACTAGGCCAAAGTGGTGCTGCGATCTCAACATTAACAAAACACAATTCACAACTTATATCCTAATGGGAAGTCAAAAAAATTTTATACCACTTACTTTTTTCAATTTTCAAACAATGGAATTTGAACCGCGGTTTCCCTTATGAAACTTCTATTGTTTGGAGTGGATTAATTTTTGAGGAATAGTATTTGATAAATATCCATACTCTTCATATCTCCATGAAAAATGGGAAAAAAATTGATCTGTTGTGAATTTTCAACAAATTTTCCAACAAAAGAACAAGATCAGAATCTCCCAGATAACTCTATTATGTTATTCATATCTCATTTATCAATGAGCAAGGAATGGTGATATCCAAGGAAATCCATTGGTAGGCATTTTACTGGCATTTATAGAAACAGTGGTGGTCTCAGTAGTGTAGAGGTTAGCACGTCCGCTTTTCAAGCGGAAGATCGGAAATCAAATCCCCACCAGGCCACCGTGCTGGGTAATCAAACGTTGAAAGGTAAGGCCTCGTTGATGCATTGCTCGCACGAGTTTCGACTTCTCAGGGTTGACGTTCGTAAGCTGGTTAACAGAACGAACAATTTAGAACAACAACAATTACAAAATAATTTTTGGGCCATTGGTACTATCGATGATACTTTACCCACGGACTTACTAACATCTAAGATTGGAAAAAGTTGATTATACCCCTTTTCTATTGAAAATTTCATCACCATTCACCTCCTGAAATATTATTGATCATTCTTTCATTGGCATTTCTACCACAGTCTAGTACAGCTTTTCTACCACTCTGTTGTGATCTTGAAAACCTTCCGAATCCTTGTTTCTCTATCAAGATCGTTTTCATAAAAAATTGAGAGTGAGGATCTTAAAAAATCCGAAGTGAAAATGAATTTGCATCTCCTTCTAATTGATTCAAAAAATATTTTCTGATCATGACAGGTTTTTTTTTTAGAAAGTATGAACTTGATAATACAAAATGATTGTATGTCAGAGAGTAGATCCTATATTTTTAGCCTAGTATGCGAAATCTTCAAAAATATTTTATTTTCGGGTATTTTTGATACTCCATTTTAAACTACACATATGTACTAAAATTCCATTGTGAATATGAAAAACTTGTCAACAGAGGTTTTCATTGCAGGCATCAAGTGCGTTCAGTTAGGTGTTCCAGTCAGTTCAGTTGTTTTGATAAGTTTACTCTCATACCTACTATAGGTAAAATGTGAGTCTGGAGGTGTATGACGAAACCGCGTATTTTAGAGCAAATTTGATAGATATTTAGACAGAGTGTATCATAAGTACGTTAAAATATTCAAGTGACGCATTCCTGAGACGATTATAACATAAAGTTTGATAAAAATAACTAAAATTGCAATAAACTTATGACAAAAACCAACCATATTTTTGAAATATTTCAAAAATACATATCTAAAACGACTTATTTTTCGATAAACTTTCTATAGGAAAGAGTTGTTTATTTTAACGAAATCCACCACATGCTGAGTTTTTGTAATGTTCTTCGACTTCACTTGGCACCATAGGAGCTGAGTAATATACACCGATAGAGGAAATTGTAAATATGTTGAAAATCGATCACCTTCAGCGTTGTTGAGAAAGTTTACTTTTTTTACTCGAAAAAGGCGAGGGAATTATGTTTCTTCATAAAAAGTGCCAAAAGTTTACTGTCAAAAAATGTAGGGTCAATTTGAAATAAATAATAAGAGCGTACCCAGCGCCCTCTAGATTTGATATGAAAAATGATACTGAATTATGATTTCTCAAGTCAAAAAAAAACTGGTACCAAATTTCGTGCAAATGACTTATTTTTTGCTAGAGTTATTTTTAAGAAGCGAACAAAAAAATTCAATCTAACACCCTGTATCTCCGAAACGAAGCATTTACGGACGTAAGTTTATAGACTCTTTTTTTTGAAATTGTCTCAGGAATACGTCACTTGATTATTTTTATGTACCTATTTTACACCTTCTAATTGTTTTTCGAAACTGCTGAAATTTCAGTTAATATAACAAAGTCATACTTTTTCCTCAACTCGTCCTCACTGATTTTTTTGCAGCAGCTTGAAGATATATGTGAACGATATCGTGTTATGATTTCATCGGCGCGTTGTGGGCGTAAAAAGAGAACAAGAATCTGCACTCCACGAGAGTGCTTGTGAATCTGATCTCTGGCCTCAATTCATTATTGTGAATTGAATTCACGAAAAATATATCATAAGTCATAATTCACTGAAAACTACTATTATTTCTATTTACTATTTCCAAAATGAGTTGAAGCCAATGAACCTGATTCACTGAAAATGAATTTCAATTAATTTCAAATAAAATGATTCCACATTTCTGTCCAATTATGAGGTACCTGAAACTTCATACATTTTTTTCTTGTTGTTTATTCAGTTGAACCGGTAAGTAAGTTTAGGAGAACGTTAAATAATACATCAAAAGCTCTTGTTACGTTTTTGAGAAACGAATCGTTTTCGAAAATATTCAACAGAATAGTGATTTGTTGGATGTTTATATGTACTCTGAAGGCGACCATCTTACAAAGACGAGGGCTACTAGCCCCAGGATTTAAAAGTCGACCGAGGGCATATTGTTCGTCATTGCATCAGAATATAAATATTGGCAAAGCCCGCACAGGCCGTAAACATACTTCATACCCCCACGGGCATATGGCAAAATGTATGTAGAGAGCAATAAAGACATGATAATGAACTCGTATGACATACAGAAAATTGAACACATCCACAACTCCTCCCATCGATACGAATGCAATGGAAAATCGTATCCTAGATGGAATGATTTCGGACCCTATAATTGTATAATCTTCTCAATGTAAAGTCCCGTTCTGGTAGATTTGTATTATTGCAGTATCTCGTACCATCATTCCATGCTCATTTTTTCGAATGGAATGTTCCATGGCCTTCCGAGATATCTACGTATTCAATCGAATATATGCCCTTTTTAAAGGCACAATTATTTCGTTTCCAGACAAAATTCAACATCACTCCTGCAAAGGTGGTATTTTGTGAAACATATCATGGAATGGGTTTCAGGTATCTTCCAACTTTGCATCCACCCATAAATATGCCAATTCGAAGAATAAATTGGTTCGTCGTTACAGATCAATCAGCCTTCTTTCCCGGGAGGTACAGCGGTCAGAAGGTAAAATGTGAGGCCGAGGATCTCCCGAGAGGAGATGTGGATAATAAAATGCTCTCTCAGGAGCACTTGGAGTTACCACGCTATACAGGGAGGCCAATATGTTCCTTGTAGTACATGAATTTGTAATGAATTCTTGGAGAGACTGACACATCAATCATATGTTTTTGAATTCATTCGACAATTTAAATCAATACCTACTATTCAAAGAATAAAAATTTCAGAAATGAGATAATTTGTAGAATTAGCTTCATCAGAAACAACCACTAATATTAATATTTCAAAGTACGTAGATATTCCTGGGTATTTGAAAAGTTCCAGGATCATTTCTGGATCGTATTGATCCAGAAGTTGAGGATTTTTTTTATTTCAAAAGAAATAAAGGCTTCTGAGAAGGGTGAGACACCCTGAAAGTTTTCATGAAGGGAAGTAATGTTTATTTGCGTTCCACTCTCCAATGTTTTCGGTACGAAATTAAAATGGGGGCTTATGTCAAACCACTGTACGTATGTCAACCTCCAGAATAGCTAGTCCATGATGGGGATCTACGAGTTGTTACTTTTTGAGGGGACTCAACAGTTGCACTGAATTAGTTTTTCATGGTAATTAAACACTGGTAGCCCAATTTTCCTGAAACTTGAAAGGCTCCACCCAAAAAACTGTATCGGTTTGTGAAAAGTCATTTCAATTCTGTTGCACTCGGGTGAAATTGTAGAAAAATAACAACTTCCTGAAAATTGAACACTTTTTGCCAAGCCTTTGATATATGTTACAATATAATATATATATATACCTATATATATATGTAGAAATTGATGTTTTCGCGGATCTTCGATATACAAGATGAATTTTTTCTGGGTTTTTATCCGATAGGTATTTTCTGATTTGTTCGACGTTTCGAATTCCATTTTGAATTCATTTTCAAGAACTGTGAGACGAATATCTGTCCATACCGTCCTGGTCAATCACTCCCCTTACGAAGCAACCAAGCAAGAGCTAGCAAAGACTTCAATTGTCTGTTCTCCACGGAAACTGGTATTTATAATGACTCTCCTCAGTCATTATCCGACTGCGTCCGATATTAAGGCTGCATCCTGCCCATCCAGGTATTATGTAGAAATTGATGTTTTCGCGGATCTTCGATATACAAGATGAATTTTTTTCTGGGTTTTTATCCGATAGGTATTTTCTGATTTGTTCGACGTTTCGAATTCCATTTTGAATTCATTTTCAAGAACTGTGAGACGAATATCTGTCCATACCGTCCTGGTCAATCACTCCCCTTACGAAGCAACCAAGCAAGAGCTAGCAAAGACTTCAATTGTCTGTTCTCCACGGAAACTGGTATTTATAATGACTCTCCTCAGTCATTATCCGACTGCGTCCGATATTAAGGCTGCATCCTGCCCATCCAGGTATTATGTAGAAATTGATGTTTTCGCGGATCTTCGATATACAAGATGAATTTTTTCTGGGTTTTTATCCGATAGGTATTTTCTGATTTGTTCGACGTTTCGAATTCCATTTTGAATTCATTTTCAAGAACTGTGAGACGAATATCTGTCCATACCGTCCCGGTCAATCACTCCCCTTACGAAGCAACCAAGCAAGAGCTAGCAAAGACTTCAATTGTCTGTTCTCCACGGAAACTGGTATTTATAATGACTCTCCTCAGTCATTATCCGACTGCGTCCGATATTAAGGCTGCATCCTGCCCATCCAGGTATTATGTAGAAATTGATGTTTTCGCGGATCTTCGATATACAAGATGAATTTTTTCTGGGTTTTTATCCGATAGGTATTTTCTGATTTGTTCGACGTTTCGAATTCCATTTTGAATTCATTTTCAAGAACTGTGAGACGAATATCTGTCCATACCGTCCTGGTCAATCACTCCCCTTACGAAGCAACCAAGCAAGAGCTAGCAAAGACTTCAATTGTCTGTTCTCCACGGAAACTGGTATTTATAATGACTCTCCTCAGTCATTATCCGACTGCGTCCGATATTAAGGCTGCATCCTGCCCATCCAGGTATTATGTAGAAATTGATGTTTTCGCGGATCTTCGATATACAAGATGAATTTTTTCTGGGTTTTTATCCGATAGGTATTTTCTGATTTGTTCGACGTTTCGAATTCCATTTTGAATTCATTTTCAAGAACTGTGAGACAATTGAAGTCTTTGCTAGCTCTTGCTTGGTTGCTTCGTAAGGGGAGTGATTGACCAGGACGGTATAAACAGATATTCGTCTCACAGTTCTTGAAAATGAATTCAAAATGGAATTCGAAACGTCGAACAAATCAGAAAATACCTATCGGATAAAAACCCAGAAAAAATTCATCTTGTATATCGAAGATCCGCGAAAACATCAATTTCTACATAATACCTGGATGGGCAGGATGCAGCCTTAATATCGGACGCAGTCGGATAATGACTGAGGAGAGTCATTATAAATACCAGTTTCCGTGGAGAACAGACAATTGAAGTCTTTGCTAGCTCTTGCTTGGTTGCTTCGTAAGGGGAGTGATTGACCAGGACGGTATGGACAGATATTCGTCTCACAGTTCTTGAAAATGAATTCAAAATGGAATTCGAAACGTCGAACAAATCAGAAAATACCTATCGGATAAAAACCCAGAAAAAATTCATCTTGTATATCGAAGATCCGCGAAAACATCAATTTCTACATAATACCTGGATGGGCAGGATGCAGCCTTAATATCGGACGCAGTCGGATAATGACTGAGGAGAGTCATTATAAATACCAGTTTCCGTGGAGAACAGACAATTGAAGTCTTTGCTAGCTCTTGCTTGGTTGCTTCGTAAGGGGAGTGATTGACCAGGACGGTATGGACAGATATTCGTCTCACAGTTCTTGAAAATGAATTCAAAATGGAATTCGAAACGTCGAACAAATCAGAAAATACCTATCGGATAAAAACCCAGAAAAAATTCATCTTGTATATCGAAGATCCGCGAAAACATCAATTTCTACATAATACCTGGATGGGCAGGATGCAGCCTTAATATCGGACGCAGTCGGATAATGACTGAGGAGAGTCATTATAAATACCAGTTTCCGTGGAGAACAGACAATTGAAGTCTTTGCTAGCTCTTGCTTGGTTGCTTCGTAAGGGGAGTGATTGACCAGGACGGTATGGACAGATATTCGTCTCACAGTTCTTGAAAATGAATTCAAAATGGAATTCGAAACGTCGAACAAATCAGAAAATACCTATCGGATAAAAACCCAGGAAAAAATTCATCTTGTATATCGAAGATCCGCGAAAACATCAATTTCTACATAATACCTGGATGGGCAGGATGCAGCCTTAATATCGGACGCAGTCGGATAATGACTGAGGAGAGTCATTATAAATACCAGTTTCCGTGGAGAACAGACAATTGAAGTCTTTGCTAGCTCTTGCTTGGTTGCTTCGTAAGGGGAGTGATTGACCAGGACGGTATGGACAGATATTCGTCTCACAGTTCTTGAAAATGAATTCAAAATGGAATTCGAAACGTCGAACAAATCAGAAAATACCTATCGGATAAAAACCCAGAAAAAATTCATCTTGTATATCGAAGATCCGCGAAAACATCAATTTCTACATAATACCTGGATGGGCAGGATGCAGCCTTAATATCGGACGCAGTCGGATAATGACTGAGGAGAGTCATTATAAATACCAGTTTCCGTGGAGAACAGACAATTGAAGTCTTTGCTAGCTCTTGCTTGGTTGCTTCGTAAGGGGAGTGATTGACCAGGACGGTATGGACAGATATTCGTCTCACAGTTCTTGAAAATGAATTCAAAATGGAATTCGAAACGTCGAACAAATCAGAAAATACCTATCGGATAAAAACCCAGAAAAAATTCATCTTGTAATATATATATATATATATATATATATATATATATATATATATATATATATATATATATATATATAGCTAGAAAGAAAATTGAGGAAGTATAACTTATCAATTACTAAAATATAGACTGCCTAATGAAACGAAATAATATGCAACTATAGATAGGATGTGATGATTTGAGCACTGATAAATGAAAAATGTGTATTCAGCATAGAAGTTTCAAAATCGATCGCATAGACGATCACAAAGTGGTAGAGAAGAAGACATTCTTCAGTGATTCCGAATAGATAATTCATTCAAGCATGCCTCTGCAAATGCATTTAGATCGACTCTACCATTTTATTTCCCAACATAATGAGATGGACATTCCGCAGCAAATGCGAGCGGGGCAAGCAGTTCATATATAATTGAATATGAGCTCCAAGTCGAAAATTCCCATAGGAATTAATTGTTACTCCTTAGTATTCAATGGGATATTCACTAAAAAGGTTTTTAGTTTCAAAAGGCATTCAGTGGATGTTTATGCCTTGGGCGCAACGATCTGACAGAGCAGAGGGCTTCTGGTCAGAGAGTTTGCCAGTCTCCCAAAGAGAATAGACTATTTGGTGCATACAAAGTTTCATCACACTATTTCGTTATCATATGTAAAATTTAAATATTCTATAGAGATCAAGAACAAAACTTGATTTCAAAAATGTTTCCATCTGATGAAAGTTTTGTGTCTTTATGTCCCGTGTGGGCCATGCAGTTATGTTTTTTCGGTAGTTTTTGACTCATCATTATTTTAGTAGTATCGTATGCGTTATGAATATTTCAGTTGCAATTATGGTCAGATTGAAACATTTCAAATTGACATCGCAACACTGGTTTGGCCAAGACCTTTACTGATAACCATTAATAGGACATATTTGAGTAGTATATCGCGATCGAAGAATGTCGCCAAAATTTGTCAAACTTGTGGTGCAGCTAGGATAGCCATGAAAATTGATCGGATAATTGAGATCCCAACCTTAAACATATAGTTTCCAATCGTGGCATTAGAACTGGGATGACTCGTAAACTTGATTGTGTGCCACTAGCTAATGCTGGCTGTTCGTCTCTTTTTGTAGTAAATTCATCAATTAATACAGAATGGGGCATTTTTGAATATTTGCTTGTTTCGTTTCATCCAATTGAGATCAATCCATGAAACTCTCCCACATTTATGAGTTAGTGCAGCTCGAAGATTCACTTGCTAGTCGGGAAGGCCTTCAACGTGTGATTCCCAGTACAGTTCTTATCATAAGGGTCTGTTTTGAATATGAAGCATAGTAGCAAATGAGAATGAATCAATATCGCTAATTGCAAATGTATTCAATCGAGCTCTTGTTTCTGCAACTGATATGAATTTCAGATACAACTTTGTCTGCACCTATCTATCCCTCTCTGAATGCAGTCAGTTTCAATTTTCATCAGTTCATTTGATCCAAATTCAGAAAAATGGATATCAGAAAAAATTACATGTAAAACAGAGGAGTGAAATGTATCAACTATGTTACTATCATTTCAACTAATTCATTTCAAGAAAAAAATATTATCATCCATACAGAGGCATTAGAGTCAAATGAATGGGCACAATGATGTGGAATAACAAGATTGCATATAAATGACAGGGCATTTCATGTAATGGATTGGATGACAGGTGGCTGGTATACTAAGTGATCATAAGTGAATGTTGCCCAATTCTCCCTATATATTCTGTACAATGATAAGCTTATGTACTTGTAATATGAAACCAATGTATACACCCAACAATTGAATGCAACTTCAGTCCCTTGGTATCACCCCGTTCACTGAAATTGAAGAGAAAGTATTTATTTGTGAACCCGATGATGCAAAAATAACTCTAGAAAATAAGCTGTGAATTAGATCACCTGCCTCCATAGAAGTGGAAATCAGCTACCGTCCTTCAGCCTTTTCGTTGAAAATTAAATGCTGTCGAAATGAGTTCCAGACTTCGGGCGAACTCTACTCATATATAGTATGAATTCCACACCGAGATTAGAATCAGACTTTATAAATAAATATGATATTGAGTAGAATGGTCTATTCACCCTTCACACATGTACAATTGCTGTCAGGATATTGATTGGAGGCTGCAAATGAAGAGAATGCGATGGTTGCATACCTAAATTCATAGAATATTACAGTGGATATACAGACAGGGTAATAAACTATGCAGAAAATTATTGTTTGAGACTCAATACAGTGGAAATTTCAATATCAGCCTTCATGACATAACAAAAGGAATTTCCGAGTACTCTGTTTGCTGATCGATAGAAACAATGACATTCAATTAATATGGGATAATTCATATTCAAAATTCAATATGGTAGAACTGGGGAAAGTACGAAACAGATAATGTCGGATCTCCTCATGAATTGATTCCGTTTAACTTCTGAATTTGTCGAATATATAATTACAGATTTAACTCACAAGTAATAGGGAAGAATGGGTTGAAGAATTCGCTTTCACGCATGTAGATGATAATTTGGTTTATTTGCTCTCTTAGATAAGAGCATATTTTCAGCTCAATGAAAAAAAGCGCTGATGTTATCTATTTCCAGAATGAAGAATCTTGTCGAATTCAAGAATTTGAGGCCCATTAGTAATAGATTATTCGAAAGCGTTCGACAAAATTATTCATGGGCTACTGCTGGCAAAACTTAATTTCGTTGGGTTTGCTAAACAATAGTAGGATCTACTGGAGAGCTATTTATGCATAAGAAATCAAATCGTCATGAATGTGGGCCACTTATAATTTTCGCTGCGAGTTGAACGTGGAGTACCTCAAAGATCTATACTGGAACCACTGCTTCACTCGATTTATACGTGCTCTTTTAAAAACGCCACTCAAAATTGTGGAAGTCATTTTCACGCCGACGAAACGCAGGCCTATCTTTGATATTGAACCGAGGAGATACACCTTGCTAATGCGAAGATTAACAAAGATCTCTCATCTCTCGTGGCGATTTCCAAACAATACTGTCTTGAAATGAACTCTGGCAAATCACAAGTTCTATTGTTTGGTAGGCAGCATACTGAACAAAGGTATTCAAAATTTGTAAACATTGAAATTAATTATGACAGGTATCGGTACCATAAATAGCAAGGAACTCTTCTTGGATTCAGATCTGAAATTTAATAAACATTTCAACAATGTCATTGAAGGGTGCATGACGAATAAAAAACTGATTTACAGTAATCGTGATATTGGTTTTTTGATCACATGATTTACTTATTAGTGTATGGGCCCTGTATATCAAAATATGAAAACAATCGCTTGCAGCGTATGCAGAGTACTTGTGTTAGGTTTCTTTCTTAACAGCAGTATTTTACTCCTCAAAATAATTGAATCACAAACACCCGCTTACCATAATGGGAAAATTGAATTCATAACAGATATACGCCGTCTAAATGTTAGAAGGAAAGAACTCCCAACCAATGAAAATGAACTTACCCATTGCTTCAAACATATCATTAGGATGATTCTGGTGATTTTGATCAAGAATCAAAAAACCAAAATTGCATATATTATAATTAAATACATAAGTATATTCTATACCATATCGTGCCACACTATTATTATATCTAACTGTATAGCTATCTTTATATATTGTTTTACAATGTTTTTATAATATTGTCCTATTCAATTAAGTATGAGTGGGTGTGCATAGATTCGAATCTATAAAATTAAGCTGTTTTGCAGGCTATATTGAAAACCACCATTATGGAACCCCTGGGTAACATGGCAGTATATATATATATATGTATATATATATATATATATATATATATATATATATATATATATATATATTCGGATAGGTTTCCGCGGTCAGTAGTATGTTGTTGTTGAGTTCGGGTTGAACCGCGTCTGGAGTTTTGTTCTCGACGTTTCGGCTCCGATTTTGGAGCCATTTTCAAGAGAAAATGTGACTTCACGCTGAGGTCTCAATCTGCCTACTCCTCAGGTGTTGTCATAGGGGGCAAGGGTTTGTGACTTGACGCCGGGGCCTCAATCTGCCTACTCCCCAGATCTCGTCACGAGTTCTTTCTAAGGTCTCAATCTGCCTACTCCTTAGATCGAACTGAGGTATCGAGGGATGTTGAGTGGTATTTATAGCAGCGGGTGCTGCTCAAGCACCGTCGGATATCTTGGTGGGGACTGGGCATCTGGAAATTAAGGGTTTCCATGCAGTTGGAAGTCTCTGACCGTCGTCACGTTTATTTAAGCAAGAAGTGACGACGGTCAGAGACTTCCAACTGCATGGAAACCCTTAATTTCCAGATGCGGTGCAACCCGAACTCAACAACAATATATATATATATATATATATATATATATATATATATATATATATATATATATATATATATATATATATATATATATATATATATATACATATATATATATATATATATATATATATATATATATATATGATGAATTGTGTTTCCGGGTTTCATTCCGTGTTCTGTGGTTTTGATCCTCTGAAGGATAATTTTCACAACGTTTCGGCCAAGTCTCATTTGCCATCTTCTAGGTGCTGATTGAGTTTCGACCTCCGAACTCAAATCACCTCGAAACTCAATCATCACCTAGAAGATGGCAAATGAGACTTTGCCGAAATGTTGTGACAATTATCCTTCAGTGGATCAAAAACACAGAACACGGAATGAAACCCGAAAACACAATTCATCATACTTCGTCCGTGAGAATCTTCATATATATATATATATATATATATATATATATATATAATTCGATTGATTTTGTGAGGTTGCAGTCAAGTTTGTGGGCAGTTACAAAGAGGACTCTTTGTTATCAGTCAAGCTTTCGGTAAATTTATTACCTTCGATGATATTTTGTAAAGATAGAAATATGGAACACTTACTAACGTGAGAATAAAATATAAATTGGTGCAAAACAAACAGACAAAACATTGAAGAATATTGAAGTATATGATTGAAGTATGTCAAATTTTGATGTAATGTTATGTGGGAAAATTCTGAATACCAGGTGATTTTCTTCTATCTTTTTCGTATTCAAGTAGAAACGTATAAATTTGGCTTAAATTATTGAGATCTGTTTTTTTGTTCATAGAATGTTCTTCGTTATTAATATGTGTCATTTCTAAAAATGTTCTTTTGGTTATATTTGTTTCTCTATCCAAAATTTCTGGGTGTTCAAAATCCATCTTGTGATCCTCAAATAGTCGCATTATTTCACATAAAAGCGACTGTAGACGAAACGTTAATTCTTGCGCTTTGAGTGAACACGTCAACATTGAGGATCACAAGATGGATTTTGAACACCCAGAAATTTTGGATAGAGAAACAAATATAACCAAAAGAACATTTTTAGAAATGACACATATTAATAACGAAGAACATTCTATGAACAAAAAAACAGATCTCAATAATTTAAGCCAAATTTATACGTTTCTACTTGAATACGAAAAAGATAGAAGAAAATCACCTGGTATTCAGAATTTTCCCACATAACATTACATCAAAATTTGACATACTTCAATCATATACTTCAATATTCTTCAATGTTTTGTCTGTTTGTTTTGCACCAATTTATATTTTATTCTCACGTTAGTAAGTGTTCCATATTTCTATCTTTACAAAATATCATCGAATGTATTATTTTTAGTTGTCCTGACGAAGGTAATAAATTTACCGAAAGCTTGACTGATAACAAAGAGTCCTCTTTGTAACTGCCCACAAACTTGACTGCAACCTCACAAAATCAATCGAATTATATTATAGCCAGTCACTAATTCTTCTCCTATATATATATATATATATATATATATATATATATATCTATATATATAAATATATATATATATATATATATATATATATCCTCCGAACTCATGTATGAACAAGAGATATGACGCCCAAAGATTACCAAGAACGTGAAAATCCATCCTATTACTAAACAAAAACAAGCCGATCACACCAGAGGAACAATGTCGGACCTTACCACGTAATTACCCAGACATAATGACAAATGCAGTCGGACCAACGAAGAAAGTGGGAGGGGCCCAGATCAAAGATACCATCAATGAACACCCCTATATATTGAGAAGCAGAACTCGAATCAATCAGTCGAGTTGGGAGGTCGAAACTCTAGACATCACCTAGAAGATGGCAAATGAGACTTTGCCGAAACGTTGTGAAAATTATCCTTCAGAGGATCAAAATCACAAAACACGGAATGAAACCAAAAAAAACAACTCCATCATTTGACTAAATGCCATTTCAATCCCTTTTATGGATTTGAGTCCTTCATTCGACTGAATTCTCATTTTCAGTTTCATCCGTAATTTATTGTTTCGATTGACATCACTACTCAGCAAGAAAAATTCGAGAAAATTCCATGATTAGTTGAGCTTTGGGGTCCATTCCTTCATACCCTCATACCTACGGATACAATATCGAATAAAGTATTATCTTGATGTTATATTCAACATATACCGATATGAATTTGAAATGTATTATTCTTGTGCAAACCAGTGATTTGGAATCAGAATTTCACCTTCGAATAGTCATATTTGTTCTTCATGTTCTTTTTCAACTTGGTAATTTGAGATAAAATTACACTTGTCTTCAGCCACGGAAGAGATATAATAGCAAAATAGAAAAAACATCAGTAATCTCTATCATAACATAACACATAACCTTCAGGCTACAATATCGTCATCCGATTCAACTAGGACATGCGAACAATTTCCAAACATCACTTGCTTTAATTTCCATTTCAGAAAATATTCGAGCAAGTCGTAAAGAAACAATAATTATGGTGAGTGAACAAATGATAAAAGCATGTCTCCTCGTAGGTTTCTGTTCAATTATATCTGAATTGCGCATTTTTAGTACAAAGTTGAAGTCCCGTAAAACCCAATGTCAAAAAATTTCAATATGTATCTCCCGCCAACGAGTCATCCTAACCTAACTCATATATGGTCTAACCATAAATAACATTAACTTGTATTATCGGTGGTACAGCCAGAGATTATTAGAGATTTGAAAATATTTTAAGTGAAATTATAGCAATTTTCAATTATATAGGTTATATCCAAAGTATTTTTAAAGAACTGACTACGATTTTCAAAGTGGTGGGTAGTTTTTCAAACATTCACCGGCAATCGATAGTCACAGAGGTTTTGCAAAGTGTCGTGTGAAAGTTACTTCATTTGAAGGATATTTTTTTTTCAAAGGTCCATTCACTTTTGAAGATGCAGAGAAACATCAACATAGGGTCATCGAAAATAAAATGGGTGGAGTGCCAATGGGTGTTGGAGAGGGAGTTCACACTATTTTTCCAAAGTGATCCCCTATCGGCCCCGGAGAGGAAATCTGAAACTGTATCGGTTGTCAGTGATTAAAATAAAAACTGAAAAAGTGATGAGGTTTAATAGAATTTTTGAGAAAGTTGTTACAATCATCACGAAGACAATTACAGGTACCTACTGGTAGTAAGTGGTACTTATGTGATAATTATTGGTTTGTATCTGTATTTTTATTGTAATTTTCTAATCATTTTCTGCACACTCCACCAGAATAACATTTTTTATCATCATTCTTATTTTTCTCGTCCTACATTCAATTTTGCAATCCATTGACTTTTCTAACTTGTTTCAACAGAGTTAATGTTTCAGAAAATGGAAGTTTCGAATCACTACTATTCAATATCATTCTTATTTAATTGACAACCAACAAGCAAGTATTGACAATATGAAAACAAAAAAATCACCACGAAGATTGTCGTTTAACGCACCAATTAGTTCGCAAACTTTCGATTGGAAGGAATTAATTCAATCTTCAGACATACATTATAATAGCTATTATTTCTGAATACGCATCATAATTGTACTCTGGATCCCTTTGACTGTTCCATTCTTATATAATTGCCTTCATTTGAATTGTGTAGAATGTGTTTTGTAGCAATTAAACGCCTGACAAATATCCTTCCTGAGGAAGTAGGTGGGTATCATCTGAATTCGATTTATTCAATATTCAACTGGAATGAGGATTGTGCAATTTCTGATTGAGCTGCGAGCGCCATAGTGGTGACGATTGTACTACAGTTGTCTTCAAGGTCATTTCAGGTTCGATTACTTTTTTTGAGTCAATAACTTCAAACGTCAGAGTTTAATGGATAAGGATGGACGTATTCTCATCAAGATATGGAAAGAGAGAAAAATAAATTTGGAGAGCCTATGTACTACGGAAATCTAGATGTTTACTGATGAACTGAAAATGTGCTTTGGAAACCACCGATACCGTACGAATATGAAAAGTAGAACTTTTCATCGGTCGTAATTTGCTGTATCTTTACCTGAAGTACTCTTATATTACTCAAATACCCCTTCTGCTATATTAGATCGATTGTCATAATTACTGTTATAGTTCAGTGGACAAGTAGTTTCAGATAGAAAAAGTTCTGAAATTAATGAACTTCAAGATGTTATTCAGAAATGGTTGATTAATATGTTGTTAATTTTTTTAACTCGAGGAGCCAGTGCTAAAAAAGAAGGAGGATGGGGGGAATTGCAAAATTTTCGACTTTGCTCTGGTTTTTCCTCAATTGTTGAATTTCCTACAAATACAATTTTCAAACATGTTTGTGTTGTTTGTGTGTCAATTTGTTACCGTGATGTGACGCTTCGAGAAGAGAATAATTTTTCAAATTTTGTTTAAAAAATTTCACATAATGCAGAATAACACCCTATTTCTTCTGTTACAGCGGAATCATGATAGTTGTTATTATGAACCCTACTCGAAATCACTGTGGAACGCGAACGATGAGCCAATATTCAACATAGAAGACTGAAATTTGTCTATTCTTTTTGCGCTATCTAGACCTATTTGTTTTCGACTACTAAGGTCATATTTTATCACTGAAAGAATTACTTTTCATTTCTTTCTTTCAACAGGACTCCATTAATCATGAATTCCAAGAATAAAATGTGTGTCATCGAATTCGAAAACAAATGTGTTAAAAAAATAATACTTATTGTAGGGCTAGGTATTGCAGTTAGAGAATAGACAAATTAAGTTAACAAGGCAATTAAAACTAGGGATTGGTAAAAATGGGACAGGTAATGTTCAACCACTCAGATAGAGTGTTGAGTTTGACAGGTAACATCAGAAAGATCCAGCTCTTGAAGAGGATAACTTTATTAGCGAAAGGAGCATAGAGTTAGTGGCATAATTTTGGTGTTCGGATAGTTTTCTTCATTATTTTTTTATTTCTTCAGTATTATTACGTTCGTAGTTATATGTATGAGCTATTTTTCTGATTCCAGGCGCAAAGAGTGGTTGCTGATCATCATCGCATATTCGAGTAATTTTCGGAGATGGCGCTTGACGTCTACATCTTGTGGAACAGACTTGTGGTTTATTTGTAAAGGAGGAGTTGGAGCAGGTGAAATAACTGTAGTGAAAGCAAGAGGAGTTGCCAGTGTGAAAAGAAAACTTTCGGCAGATGAAAAGTTCCTGCGTGAGTTGAATGAAGTGAGAGTGACAGTGCCAAACAAAGTACAACAATGGGAAATTGATTGCTGTTTCTACACTTCGTGGATATGACACATACAAAGCTCCTTATTCTGCACCTACCTGGCGATCACAAGTTGCGAAATTCGACCAACGCGTGTTTTCTTCACCATGGAATGGCGTAATGCACCAGACAAAGTGGCTCTACCCAAAATTCCTAATAGAATCATCGAAACGGCGAGTATGCGTGGAGACGATTGGGCAAAGAAAATAGAAGACCGTATCAGTCACGAAGAATACCTCTCTCTCTGCAGCAGTGGCTCCGTATCTCACACCAAACCCTACTCTTCAGCAGATCAGCGACGCTGCTTAAAAATTCCTGGTGGCAGTTTATGCTGGCAACAATGACATGTCCTTAGGTACCAATTATTCACACGATCAGTGACGAAGGCTAAATAACAAGTAGCCCGCCTATCACCAACATGGGATGCTGCCGAGTCCCAGTCCCTCCGCACAGTAGAAGCATGATTGGGCAATGATCTTCTCTCTCTCTCTCTCTATATATATATATATATGTTCTGTTGTTTTGATCCTCTGAAGGATAATTGTCACAACGTTTCGGCAGTCTCATTTGCCATCTTCTAGGTGATGTTTCGACCTCCGAACTCGACTAATTAATTCGAGTTCTGCTTCTCAATATATAGGGGTGTTCAATGATGGTATCTTTGACCTGGGCCCCTCCCACTTTCTTCGTTGGTCCGACTGCATTTTTCATTATGTCTGTATGGTAATTACTTGATAAGGTCCGACCTTGTTCCTCTGGTGTGATCGGTTTGTTTTGTTTTGTGATAGGATGGATTTCCACGTTCTTGGTAATCTTTGAGCGTCATCTCTCTTGTTCATACTCTCATATCATAATTGCTCGATATTCACTTGCTACTAGATCGCAAACTCCTGATGAGACTTTAGGGATATTATTACGTTTAACAAATGTACGACTATCTATGGTAGTTTCCTGAAATTGATTTTTCTTCTCCCACTTGCGGCTGCCATTATTATTGACAATACACATGTATTGTAGGTGAACCGTTATGTTACAGCTGTCAGAAATGTGGGAGTGGAATAAGTACATTACGCGACTCAGGGATAAGGCTAATTCTCTGCACCCGGATAACGCCGCGTTCTTACAATTTGTCGCTTGTGCGTGATAGGCACTCATTTTATTCGTTACGTGATATACTAATACACCCAACAATAGCAAGTTCTCTTTTCTGAATAAAGTACCGTAAAGAACGAAATATTTTCGTAAAGTACGATATATCTCAGCTACAAATATTATCAGTTCAACTTTTTCAACAAAATGTGCACTCAAACTTATTTCAAAAAGAAAGCTACGACATATGAAGCTCCTTCGATGAAAGTTACTGATAGAGGTCCCGGGTTCGAATCACAGAAAGTTTTTTTCCATTTCTTCAACTACAGAAATAATAATATCCGAACTGTATCGCTTTGAATAATGTTGCATTCACTGCGTTGCATTGTAATTTCAGAAGAAAACGTGTTGCTGTACACAATATATTTTTGTTCGACACGGAATTCAGTGCAGATGTTGAATGCTCGAGTCAAGACCGAGAGTGCCTGAGTTCGATGCTCCATTGAGCAATATTCCTCTGACGTATTGAAGAATGACTGTTACATTTCATTGTTGGTGCGGTGGCGAATAATCATGCTGTTCCTGAGAAAGATGTAGGGGGTTGATAGCAAGTAACTGACTATTTTTTGTATCAATCGATACTCAATGTCACATCCAACTGTATTATATCAGTTGTCCATAAAGCAACAATTTTGTTAGCCAATAGTATCACCTGATATTTCAATACATCTCGCGTACACTTGTAACTAACCGGAAGCGGATTATAGTGTCCTTCGAAACACAATTTTCAGATCACAAATAAAATTAAAACAGTGGATAAATAACTCCCACTCCTGGAAAATGGAATCGTGTTCATGAAATGAGTTTATAGGAACCTCATCAAGTTTCATCAAGACATCCTGATAGTCCAGAATCAATTCAGAGAGGATTTTATAACAAGCCAAAATATGAATTTATCATCAACAAGAATTTGAATCTGGTAAAGAGCAAAAATTTCCAGAAAACGAATATTCTTACAGGAGTATAATGACCATATTTCATTTCCAGAAATGTTCAGATCAACATCGCACTCCTCTTGTAATCAACATAAACAGACTGTCTTTCACGAGTCTAATAAAACAAGAAAAAGAACAGAAAACCTTCGTTTAATTCGCATTCGTCGGGACATGCCATTCTTTTATTCATTAAATTGTCCTTTAGATTCACTTCAGAACCCAAAGTGATACATAATCATTTGCAAGTACTATATAATTCATCAGAAGTGGACAGATTCCTTGAGAGTGGCCTTTTGTTGAATTCGTCTTCCCACTTCCCACTGAAAGGATCTGAAAGATTTACCGAGTGGGCATTATTCTCGAGAAAACAAATCTCACAAAGTTTTGTTGTGGAATGAATTATCGAATCGTTATCGTTGGTTCAAATTGTTTCTTTACTTCTACATGTGAATATTGTAAATATTCTGTTTTCAGTACGGTCTCAAGGATGAAAAGACTGTGTCAGTTGACTGTAGGGATCATATCCTCACTTCCAATCGAGTTGAAATTTCACAGTCGAAATACGATTCTACAGTTTATGGAAAAATCACATTCTTGGAACACCTCATGAACCAATCTGTGTAGAAGAGATCGCACGATTCAAATCAATTTCGTCACGGAGGAGCACTCAGAAAGAGTAGTACAATTCTCGAAACTGCCAACTCAGATATTGGCAAAACGAAAAAAAAAAAACAATTAACGAATGTGATCGGGATGGGTTTAACTGCCCTTTCTCGAACACGGGGATTATACTCAAAAAATTTCGATAATTGTGGACTGTATTTCTTCTAGATTGCTGGGTTTCAAAATAATTTAACGCTGAACCAATTTCATCAAACCAATATATTCAGATATCTTTAACAGCGACTGATTCGTAGGAACAGGTAAGAATTGGACTCTGGCAATTGCTTCTCATGCGATAGTCAATGGAAAATCTACTTACAGGATAACAGGATATTCATTCATCAAAAACACAAAATGCACAATGCCTTACTAGTTGTTACTGATTACGGAAAATTCACTATTTTTAATAATAAATTGGAGAAGTACAAACGCCGACAATTACTCGAGCGTCGTGGATCTGACAGTAAAGTAAACAAACTCAGATATCAATTGTCTTCATATGAAAATGTCAGTTACATCAACTGAGCGCGCTCAGGGACGGCTCGAATATAATTTGAATTGGAAATGAATAATTGGTAAACTACAGAATAAACTTGTTGGAAGCTGTGATTCCAACATATTCCCGCCCCGTTGGAATCTCATAGATTTCAAAAAATCAAATAGAGGAAATGAAATTGAAACAAACGAAAAATGAAACAGAAAAACTAATTCAATGACGCCAAGTGAATAACGCCTCGAAACGCGTTATACTCGCTGAGTTGCACTAGGCAACGGACAGACCTTAGTGATAGGCCTGACAAAAATACCTTCTTTGGCGCGGAGTTTCACGGCACGGACCCTTTGGTCAGAAATTGGTTTCGAGGATTTTAACTCGGAAATTTCTTCAGAAAAGTATTGGGACTGTAAGTTACGAAGGACCAGCAATAAAGCAGAATGTATTTCAAATATGGATAAAGGACCTGACAACTTGGTCTCCTTATTTTTAGGATTAGACAAAAAACGGGAAACATGCTACTGAATGTAGTAATTTGTTAAAAGAAGAAAATCTCTGGAATATTTCATTCCAAAATTCGTCTTTGACTTGAGTACTTATTACTAGCACTTGAAGCTTGTTTGACCTTTGTTCAGGTATTACACTTGGAGGGGGTTTCAAAATAAATTTAGACAATTCCAAATTTATTTTGGAATGGAAATCAGGACCGTGCCACCACAGTTCTGAGTTCAGGAGATCAGAAGCTAATACGCCCCTAGAAAGTAAGTCAGCGGGATTTTTAGAAGAGCGAACATATCTCCATTGAGCTTGTGGCAGGGAAGTTTGAATTTGGGACACTCGGTTGGCCACGAAAGTGTGCCAACGGGATGGATGGGACTGAATCCAGTGCAGAGCTATCTGCGAATCAGTCCACAAATTGATAGATTCGAAAACTAAATCTTCGTCAAAGATTTGAATAATTTTTCTTGTGAGTTTGGTAAGTAATAACATTGCACACAATTCCAGACGAGGAATTGAAACAGTTTTCAGCGGTGCTACTCTGGATTTGGAAGTGACTAAGATAGTTGTGACATTATTGTCGAAATAAGTGGTTCTGAAGTACAAACAGGCACCGTAAGCACGTTCGCTGCTGTCAGCGAACCCGTGAATTTGGATTTTCACAATTGGCTTTGAGGAAAACAAACATCGAGGAATTTTAAGAAATTTTAGGGATTCAATGGAATCGATAAATATTTTCCATTCTTGGAACAATTCAACAGGGAGCGGTTCGTCCCAGGAGATTTTTGCTAACCAAAGTTTTTGCAGGAAAATTTTTGCAAGAACAATGAAAGGGCCCAGAAAGCCTACCGGGTCAAACATTCGAGCAGTTATTGACAACGCCTTGCGCTTGGAAGGGGTATCATTGTAATAAATTTTCGGTAAAGAAATACCTAAATTGTCAGAACAGGGATTCCAAAATAAACCAAGCACCTTGTTAGGGTTGTCTTCCATTTTTATTTCGTATTGAATTGGATCAGGAGATTCACAATATTTTTTCCTGAACTGTGAAGAATTGGATGACCATTTGTGTAGTCGAAAACCTCCGGAATTTAACAAACTATTGAGTTGATGATAAGAATCTTCTAAATCGGAAAGGGAATCTGTGCCATGGAGCACATCGTCCACGTACGTCTGTTTTAATAATGCCTTTTGGGCTAATGGAAAACCTTTCGAATTGGAAGCGAGCTCCTTTAGAACTCTGGTTGCTAAGAAAGAGGAGGAAGCGACTCCATAAGTCACTGTGGAAATTTGAATACATTTTAGCTCTTCTTGGGGGCAGTTTTTCCACAAGATGTTCTGAAAATGTCGTTGCGACGGATTTATTTCAATTTGACGGTACATTTTTTCAACATCGCAGGTCAGGACATAAGAATGCTGACGGAAACGGCAAAATATATCATACAGATCTGGCTGTACTTGATAACCCTTGTGTAAGATATCATTCAAAGAAACTCCAGTAGAAGTTTTACTGGAGCCATCGAAAACTACCCTGAGTTTCGTGGTTTCACTAGACTCTTTGATTACACAGTGATGAGGAAGGAAATATTTAATCTCAGCGGCCTTGTCGGTGGGATTAAACGGAATATATGTGGCATGGTTCAATGATACATATTCATCAATGAAATTTTTATAAGTGGAAAATAATTCTTGATTATTTTGGAAACGTTTCTCTAAACTGATAAATCGCCTTTTCGCGATATGGAAAGAATCACCGAGAGGAATCTTATCAGTGGGACATTTGAACGGAAAATCTACTTGGAACCTACCACTTTCAAGACGCACATGCGTTTGAATAAAACTTTGTTCAGCAAGCTCTTCGTCTGCTGATAAGGACTTAAACTCTGGAAGTTCTTCGACTTCCCAGAATTTCGAAAGAATTTTGTCTAATGAATCTGTGGATTCGCAGACATTTTGGCAAAAGAGTGAAACTTTGTTTTGTTTCGGAACATTTTGAGAAGGCAACTGTCCTCCAATAACCCAGCCGAGTCTCGTCAGCTGAAGGGTAGGAAGTTTGGGACCTAGCCTGTGGATTTGTGGAAGTATAATGTCGTAATAGGAGTCTGCGCCCAGGAGAATGTCCACATCGGACGGAATGTGGAATTCGGGATCAGCAAGTCTGAATTCTGGCGGAATATTCAAGCTATTCTTGTTTAGAGGAATTCTAGGTAATTTCGAAGTGATTACCGGGAGTACTGCACAAGACACCTTGAGGATAAAGTTCTCATGAGTATTGGAACGGATAACAATATCTAACATTTTGTTAGAAACAGTAGGAGTGCATTTTATGCCAGAAAATTGAAGTTGACTATCGTAAGTTTTATTATTCAATTTTCTTACGAATTTTTCTGAAGCGAAGGAACATTGACTACCGTTGTCTAGGATCCACCGAGCTTTAACGGGATAACCGGTTTCGGAAAGAACATCTACGACCGCTGTGGCCAGTAGAATTTCATGATCTTTTTTATCTACAAGAAGTGAGGATGGCATCGAAGGTGCCGAAGAATACCCTTGAGGTTCAGGCTCAAGAGCTTGGAAGTTTGCTGTGTTGTCAGCATTTGGGGATGGAGAATTAAGAGGAGAAGAACGCCAATTTTGGCTGGAACTTGTATTTTGGACTGATTTAGGAATTGCCCCCATACTATTTTGAGGTCTGGAACTATCTCTCGGAATATAATTTGAATTTTGGGAATTTGTTGGAACATAACCTTGGGAAGAATTTTTGTGGAGTAGTGTGTGGTGTTTTTTACCACATAGGGTACAACCTTTAGACTTACACTCTGTCAGCAGATGTTTTCCACCCAGACAGTTGAAACAGAGTGATAAGGACTTAAGAAAACTGTATTTTTCATCAGTACTAATTTTGGAAAATTCATAACATTTATAAATATCATGATCAGGAACTTTACAGAACCAACAAGCTCGTCGTTTACTTGTCGGAGAACTACTATTTACATGTAATGCCATTTTTGAACTTGCCCTTGAGATCTTTTCTGATTTTAACTCAAGTGACGCGGAATGGAAGGAAGGAGTCAAGGATTCTAAAGCACTGCATCTGGCTTCAACGATTTCAAAAAATTCCTTTAAAGTAGGATTAACTCTCAAATCTCTACTGGACTGATACTCTTTTTTAGTACCGTAATCTAACTTTCTCATGACAACATTAAGAATAATTAAATCCCAATGTTCAACTGGGCATTTCAAATTTTTCAAAGCATCTAAATTCTTTCGAATATTTACTAAAAATTCTCTGAGGGAGGAAAAAGTACATTTTGTAATGTTCGGACAATCCATTATGGAATTCAAATGTGAATTTATAATAGCTATACTATTTTCGTACCTTTTTTCTAAAATATTTATAGCAATTTGAAAATTTTCATTTGTGATTTCAAGTGATTCAATGAGAGACAAAGGCTCTCCTTTCATATAAGAACGCAAATAAATTAATCTTTGAACATCAGTTAAGGAATTGTTATTTTTTATCAAAGCAGTGAACAATTGATGAAACGGAGCCCATTTTGCATAATCACCCTCAAATTGGGGTATGGAAATTTGAGGGAGTTTTACTCGTCCACTTTGTTCATTGAAGGCAGGTACAGATTGAATATCATTCGGAAAAGAAGGAGGAGAAAGAGGAGTAGGAGGAACAGTTAAACTGTGAATCTTTTTTCTAAGACTGGAAACGCATAAATCAAAATTATTTTGTAAACTATCTCTATCTTCTCTATCAGATTTTTCTAAATCCAATTCCTCAATTTCATCCTGAGCATCAACATATTTAGGGATTTCAGTTTCTAAATTATTTAATTTAGTTTGAAGGAGAAACAAATCATTTTCGGACTCTAAATTCTGAGTAACCCAAGTTTGGGTTCGTGTAATTGCGGCTTAGGATACAAATCAACTCAATCAAATATAAGTATGCGCAAAAAAGCAATAAACAATGAATCAAAGAAAATTGCATGGAAGAATTCAAATATGTACAGTGAATCAAACTGTAATAAATCAAAAATATATAGAAAATCAAACTGGTAAGTAAAGTCGACTTTATTTAAAATTTCATAAATCGCTACGGGAAAAAAAAGGGCTGTGAAATTTTCAATATGACCCTGGAGTCTGAAATCAATTACTTCAAATTAGTTTTTCGACGGAAAAAGAATCAACTCTTTTTAGAGCGTTTCCTGGAAGGAATAAATTATTTTAAATTAAGTCGACTCTATCAAATAGGAGAGAGCAAATGCCAAACAAACATGTAGGAAACACACAACAATATCTTATATCTAGATCAACCTGCAAGAAGATATAATTGGAAGCAAAAAGAAACGGCAAAAATGACTTTATAAGAGTTTTATAATATTAAGAACACTACGCTGTGCGCGCGGCGGAAATGCTTTCTGGAGCGAAACGTTACCGGCCAGGTGACGATATCTTCTAATGGAGCTGGAAACTTGGGAATTGTATTTTTGTTATACAACTAGGGAATCCAAATAATCGAGAACAAAATGTTCAGCATCCTGGCTCGAAAGGACCAAATGATCGGGATGGGTTTAACTGCCCTTTCTCGAACACGGGGATTATACTCAAAAAACTTCGATAATTGTGGACTGTATTTCTTCTAGATTGCTGGGTTTCAAAATAATTTAACGCTGAACCAATTTCATCAAACCAATATATTCAGATATCTTCAACAGCGACTGATTCGTAGGAACAGGTAAGAATTGGACTCTGGCAATTGCTTCTCATGCGATAGTCAATGGAAAATCTACTTACAGGATAACAGGATATTCATTCATCAAAAACACAAAATGCACAATGCCTTACTAGTTGTTACTGATTACAGAAAATTCACTATTTTTAATAATAAATTGGAGAAGTACAAACGCCGACAATTACTCGAGCGTCGTGGATCTGACAGTAAAGTAAACAAACTCAGATATCAATTGTCTTCATATGAAAATGCCAGTTACATCAACTGAGCGCGCTCAGGGACGGCTCGAATATAATTTGAATTGGAAATGAATAATTGGTAAACTACAGAATAAACTTGTTGGAAGCTGTGATTCCAACACGAATGAGCATCCAGAATAATAATTTCGTATATTCGACTGGTAATGCTGGTGAATAGGGTTTTCGCGTACCCAACTTCTTTCAATATCCGGGTATCGAGTATTTTTTTTCACGTACCCGTGTTTACCTGAGTATCCGAGTATTTGCAATTTTTCAAGAGAAAAAGAGAATTTTTTCATGATTAGGTTTCATTTCATTACGAAAGAGTAGAGTATGTCAATGAGCCCACTTAACTTATTGTACAATCAGTCGCACGGTGGAAAGTCTTGTTAAATAGTAACTAAAATTACTTTTCATCACAAAAATTTCGTTACAAAATGAAAACCTATATCTGAATGAAATTTCTTTTCAAAATTAACAATTGAAAAATAAAAATTGCATACAGTTGAATAGTCTCTAGTTCTCAAGAACTGAGCAGGAACTGAAATGACTTCTCAATGTAATAAATTATGTTATACCTAATATAACAAAAATATAACTGAATGAACTTCCATATCAAAATCAGTTTATAGAAATCACAGAATAGTATTTTTATGTTAAACTTTGTTCAAGTTATAAAATGAGAAATTATAACAAAGAAAACTTTCTTCTCAGAATGAATAATTTTGAATTGAATCTAGTTAACACAAAGTTCAAATTGAACTTACCGTTCACGGAACAATATTGAAATTGCTAACCCGATATTTTCGACACTCCTATGAAAATAATAGGAATGAAACTACTCAAACTCCAATCATCAAAACAAAATTCACTGTATTTTTGTGAATTACCTTCAATTGTTTGTAGTGCAAATTCTGCTAATATTGTTTAGGCGCCACTTAGTGATGATTTTCTGGTGAATTCACTGATTTTGATCAAAGTGGGTATACCCGAGTCTAACAATGAAATAGTACCCGGGTACTAAAAGTTTCATATACCCGGGTATACCCGGATCCGGGTGCCCGTGTAGAAAACCCTATTATTGGTGACTTCGTACGTTGATCAACCTTTAACCTAGGAACGTTTTATTCTTTTATTTTTTCGACTGTTCAAAAATTACACGAATTTTCATCGTAGGTACTCATTCCTACAGTTTTCGATAAATATTACTGGAGATTCTTATCCATCGAACACAAAGACAAAAATATTGCAAAAGTCAATCTTTTTCAAGTATATAAATATGTGACTATTTATATGCATCTAAGAAAATATTGGAACCGATAACTACGAAAAAGTTCGGTTTGGATGTGTATAATGAACTTCGATCGCCAGTCTCACTATGGCAAGGTCGAAACTCGAATATCAATAATTCAGTGGGATAATGTTAGCCGATAACTACAAGGTGACAGACATAGCCAGTCGTGGGCAACTCAATAAAAGTGTCAGGATAGCCCGAAAATGAACGAAAGCTTCTGTTCGTTTGAAACTCAGTCTAGTTGGATCGCTTAGTCCAAATTCAATCAGATAAACAACTATTCGTTCAGAGAAACTCAAATGTGGAAACAAACGAATTGTTTCAGAAGGTTGGATGAAATTCTCTCGATCATAAATGTTATGGAACTACTTGATGAAAATCGATATTAAATGCGAAAGAAACGAAAAAAAACATTTGACATTATCACTAACAAGAACTTTCTACAAAACTTTGAACTTTGAACACAATTCGGTGTTGTCGTTGGGATTAAAACAATGAAATGTCTGCGTAATCATATAGAAAAATAAAAGGAGTAAATCCTAAACTCATTGCCAACCAACAATTATGTTTATTCTGTGAATAATATAAAATTGAAAATGAGTGTAAATCGAAAAATTCAAATAGAAGTCAAAAGTCAGTCATTCTCGTGATTATTCACCAAATGAGTCTGTTTTTCAATCAAATATATGCAGATATATCATGTTATTTTTCATTCTTCCTTTTTCAATGAATGTACAGTTGATGAATGTGCATTGTACTGAAACCGTACAGTATATCCTCTGAAAGAGAAAAATCATGTTGGGATATGATTTAGTTAGTAAGACCTTGAAAACGACTTTTTTCTGGTTTGTCCATTTGCAGCGTAGGGGTTCATTTGGGAGGGAAAGAGGAACAAAACATTTTTTTCAATAACCCAAACAGATAAAACTCAGTTTTCATCACAAATTGAAAGTTAGAGATTTCAAAATGACACATTGATTGAATATAGAAAAGATACGGATTAATAAATAGGTGAGCAGTTCACTTATATGATTTGAAATGCACTGAATAATTATTGCCCACATTTTGCTGGATTTGACATCACACCTGATTATTTCAAATTAATCTCTATTCTGTCATCTTTTTTCATTATATAAAAGCTGAGACAAACAAAATTTATGTCTTATTCTCGTAGGCAAACATCATAGATCCGAGTTGCAATATTGATTTCTATACTGAGTCAATGTGGAAAATGCCTCCGGGGGCGCTATGTGTTCAATGTTACATTAGAACATCGAGTAATTTACCTGTTTTCAAATATGTCACAAACTATTGAGAACTTCGATTGTACTGCTTAACCTTCCTTGAAAAGTACCAAACAGGATATTAAGAATTATCTGAGGAATGAAGTGGATTGGGTACAAGGAAAAAACATAGGTTCCTGTGAGCTTGTGGCTGAAATCTTCTTGAAGACAATGAACAAAGTTGTGTTGTTGTTCGTAGCACAGTTCACAAACATCACACGAATGGCAGCCAGAGGAATAATCCTATTGTCATAGTCACAACAATTGCAAACAATAAACAGAACCTGGAATCTCCAGAGCTCTATCCAGACAAATCTTTTCGAGAAAGAAGAATGAGTACAGTACTTCAAACTAAGAAGATCCTCCTCAGATTCATCCCTAAGAACACGATTACTTTTCACATAATCTCATTCTACGAAATCGTCTTCGAACCATCCTCGAGAACTTGTTTGTAGAACACCTCAAGCTGAGAGAATATTCTGAAATAGCTCCAGTTGTTACAAAAAAATGAATCAAGTTAATATGACAGCCAAATTTTCTGTTTGGGGAGAAAAAGATTGAATCACCCAGATGTATTGAATCCTAGTCCAACGACAAAAACTCCTGCGAATCCATATAAACTTTCAGAAAGATCAAAGTGACAATACTTGTGCTAGTCATCAAGTTGAATATCAAAGATGAGTCGAAATCGTTTCAACAAGTGAAATATTCATCTATCTTGAATTCGCGCTACGCCAGAAGCCTCCACCAAGGACAATTAAAATCGACTCTTTCGACGCTATCATAAAACTGACTACATCATCGAAATTCTGTATGAGGCCTCTCGTCCATTTGGAGCGGAAAACTGCGATAAGTGATGAAATTAATTTGTCAGAATTTGCACAACAACGGACGAACGATCCAAACACACGGATCGGTAGGTAACCGCGTCCACTGGACCCTATCGTTCATCAGGTTTCGTCCGATTCAGTGCGAAGTGATCCCGTTCTGCTGGGATATACCTAATTGCGATCTAGGGCGGATAAAGACACACAAAAATGGATTTTGAAAAGTTAATTTTGCTTGTTCAAGAAAGGGAGTATTTATGGGACCAACAATAAAGTAACTATTACTTGCGTGACGTGTAACTTCTCCCATGAATGGAAATAATATTATAGAATGTCTCGAGGGATATTTATTATACTTTCGGACAAAGTTGCAGCCTTTATCAAGAAAACCGATACTAAATTTTGAGAAGATACCTACAACACCAAAGGAGAAATTAATCATTAAACTAAGTTTCATTTATTTCTTCAGCTACACCCGTACTCTAATGTGTGCGACATGTGACAGGTAGGTCGCTTTATTCAAATGTATAAAAACAAAACGTTGTACTTCGCATATCAGTACAACATGTCGTCGGATGGAGATGCAGGAATATTGTCGCTAATAATATTGCGAAGAAGAAACAAGGAAAAAATTCGTACAGTAGAGCGAATCTTCATCGTAAAATATTTGAAAGCTGTACTGGTGGAGAAATGAAGGAAGATCCAAATGAAATTCAAATCATATTATAGAATGTCTCGAGATACATTTCCTATACTTTTGGACAGAGTTAGACCTTTTATCAAGAAACACGATACTGAATTTCGAGAAGCTATAACACCAAAGAAGAAATGAACATTGACCTGCCATAGTATAGTCGTATAAAACGGGGTATTTTTCTACCATTTGTAGGAAGTTCACAATGAATATTGGATCATCTTCCATCGTGCCTTTATTCGTTGCAGCTGTCGAAGACGAATGATGCTTGAAATTCGAGCAAGCCTTGTAATAGATTTGTAGGCGACAAGTCTCATCATGTCTGCAGCTTGTCTGCTTGGTGTACAAATCATCATAATCATCGCTGTTTTTTGAATGGAACGACATGATGTGTTCGACGTGTCTGATAAATGTCGCAGTCGTGTCGAATAGAAATGTCGTATAAGTATGCGACCGGGCTTAGGCGCTGAGATTATATCAGCTAGTTGGAAAAGACATGGGTTCGAATCCGGCCTCGAGTAATCTTTTTTTTTTATTTTTGATCTCTTCATTTCTCATCTTCGGCTCGTTTCGTATCCCGGTTAATGCTCGTCTATTAATAACTATCATAACATGATCGTTGCATAGTATACTATTTCCAACCTCATTCCATGTTTTGTCCTGCACTTGTCTATTCGAAAACCTTTTATAGTATAGTAGTATGAAACAGGGTATGTTTCTACTATTTATACAAATTTCACATTGAATCCGTTATCTTTCCATCGTGCAGTTATTCGTTGCAGCAGTCGAAGACAAATGACGCTTGAAATTTGAGCAAGCCGTGTCGTATAAAAGTGCGTACTCACTGAGCGAACGCAGGCCGAATGAACAGCGAACTCCGAATTTGAATTCGGTCAATGTGTACGTTGAAGCAAAGGCGAAGCGAATGGCAACTCTACGTTTGGTCCGCCTTCGCCGTCGTTCGCTGGAAAAGCGGTACGGAAAAGATCCGCTGCAAGATGAATAAAAACTCTGGTGTGTTGAACGAAATCGACGAATTGCTGCCGAACGAACTCCGAACTTTCGTTGTAGGCGACAAGTCTCATTGTGTATGCAGCTTGTCTGCTTGATGTACGAATCGTCATAATCATCGCTGGTTTTTACATAGAACGACATGTCTCCGAAGTGTCTCATACATGTCTAAAACAAATATCTCTGCACAAATGAGATATTGGACAATGATCACAGAATTGGTAAAAGCGATATGAAACTGGATAAGGATGTGTATGACCTGATGCAAAAAAGTCCAGAGATAGCAGAATGAATAGCATGAATGGTGACAAAATGCCTTTTTCTGTAAGTTCGATTTTCACTTTATAAATGAGAAATGAATGAGATAAGTTAGTAGTAACAGACGAGGTCCATAACGCACCAAAATATTCATATTTGGTATCGATTTTATTTTCCTGAGGATGTTAACCTTGTTGCGTCGAATGCGAATACTGTGTTAGGGTAATTGATCTCTTTAACAATTTCAACTTCTATACCTAAGAATCCAATCTCGTCTTTCATACGGTAAGTGTTGTAGAAAAATATTTCAAAAATAATGGTTCCCGATAGCGAGATTATATCTGAAGTACCCACCAAAGGACATAGTGTCACTTTCATATAACATGTAACATTGATATTTCGATAAAATAAGTTTGTCCGATATTTACTGTATCAATCAGCGTTGATTATGTTGCCATAACTTTACATTACCCCAAGTAGTCATTTACTCAGTACTGCGACTGATTTTTTATAGCACCGTTCATTAGGTTCTGAACTGAAATGGAATATTCGGAATATTTTGTAAATCGATATTTGATTTCATTGACGTTATTGTTTCATTTAATAGGTCGCGCCATCTGATCTCTGTGAAACCAACTTAATCAATATGATAATCCGTTAGTGCAATTCAGTTCCAGTAGATGTCGCTGTACGACAACTAGAATCTGTCAGTTCCGTCTACGGGAATATTGGTGTATATTACTAGTTTTTGAATACTTGATATGGAATTAGGTAATAACAGATATATCCAAGGATTAGTTAGCAATGACACTCATTCATAACTTGGCCAAATCGAGTAGGAAAATATCTGTGTTGGCAACATTGGTAGGAAGGGCTCTTGTGGTGACAGTACCTAGAGATTTGGGCATTCTGTCATTTTTTTCTGAGACATTTGACACTCAGTGATTTTTGTGAACTTCTGGCTTTTGGCGAGTACAGGAATTTTGTAGTTGAAGATTTTGAAATCATCCTCCATTGAGGGATTATAATTCCTGGTACAATAAGTTTCCGTTTCGTTGTCGAATTTAGGCAATTGCAGATTTTTGGTATTTTTGGAAACAGACCCAAATTGGGGATTCAACGCCACAGCCACATGTCATAACCCTTTCTCCTTCAGGACATTGTGAAGGTTCTACGCTGGAAATACCGATAAGATTTGACCAATCCTCAGAAGCGAGGTTATGCAGTTACCTCTGTAGGGCTTCCCTACTATCTGTGGTCATTACAGCGTGAAGGAAAGGGTTCATGTATTGGGATGTCGTATAAGTACATTGACCGTTCAAGCTATCTGCGATTAGGCTGGTGATTACCGTATACTCCATATCAGACTATATATATTGGTTCCTGTCCAGATATTTACTTGTTCTGAAAGATTCCAGACCATACAGTTTTTGCAGAAGACAATTTCCCTTGGAACTGGTACACCTGACGGATATACACGAGTCCTATCGATAAGTAGTCTTACTTGATAAGTAGTATTACGTATGAAGCCCTGTATTCAACAGGCAGGGTGCACCATGCTTGACAGAGTAAGGTTATGAATTGGGTTATTTTGAAAAAGGTTAATGAACCACTGAAATTGACTAGTTTAAGTTCTTTTTATTTAGGGTGTCGTACTCAATTGTGTGAGTATATCAATCATATATTATTTGGCTATTCTAAGGTAAATGAGAATAGGGAGTAAACTGTAGGTAGGCTTGGTAATTTACCTGGCGCCCCCGAGTTGACATCGATTTATTTATTTTTGTATAAAACCCACCCCATCTCCACTAGGGTTTAGCCGCGAGCGTGCCTGTCATTCAGACAGATTGTGTACCGCCCGTTTCTGTATGTGTATGAATATGAAAGTAATAAAGAGGTACCTGATTTGAATATATTTATTTTTTTGTATTTCGTATTCCCTTTTTGTGACAAAGTTATATCAGAAGGGTAGGACGGTAACAAAGATGGCGCCCAATAACAAAATGGCCCCCAATTAGGTTCTTTTTCTTAGGTTATTTTCATCGAAAGTTGAAAGTAAGTGGTTCATTAGTCTTTCAGATTTTTTTTCTATAGGTATACGGTTCACCAGTACTGACTTACTATTTTGAGGTTGGACATTAGTTTTTTTTTTTCTTAATACCTATTTTACATTTTTTTTTGAGGAACTTTAAACCTTAATATTTCAGTCATGGAAGGTAAATTGATTATAGATAGGCTGGATAAAGAGGAACTGACATATGAGCTTGCAATTCGTGGAGTCACTGATCAAACAACGGTTGCAGACATGAGAAAGTGCTTGAGAGGTTATTTGAAATTAGAAAAAGGTTCAACTAAATTCAAGTATCCTAAACATCCTTTCACTTTTGAAGAAGATTCAGATTATATAAAAAGAAAATTAGTTGAAATTCAAACAAATCTTTCTGATTTTGCTGATGATGAATCAAGTTCAAGCTTTCTGAAATTATCAACAAAACTATTTCATCTTTTTAGTCGAGCTGAAAAATCTTTGGCATCTGATGACAATGAAAATGCTATCAAGTCAAAATATATGGTTGATTTGATCAACTCACAGTCAGAACTCAAATCGAGAGCAAGGAAATATAAAAGGTTATCGCAACAAAATCAATCACCTTTAGATTTGAGCCTACTTATGTCATCCACTGGGATTTCTAGTTCTTCAGATTCTGAGGATTCTGATGATGATAAACTATGTAATGCTGTTCAGAATTCTCCTCCTATGACTGCTTTTAATCAGTTTAAAATGGTTCCTGTTTCTAAATGGAATATTAATAAATTTGATGGTGACAATTCTCATGTGTCATTGAATGCTTTTTTGGAAAATGTTAGGGAGTTATGTGTTTCTAGAAATGTTACTGAAGATCAACTTTTTGGTTCGGCTAGTGATCTTTTTGTGGGGAAAGCACTCATATGGTTCAGATCGATTCGTTCAACAGTTTCATCTTGGTCACAGTTGGTAAAGGAGTTAAGTACTCAGTTTCTGCCACCAAATTATAATGAGAGATTATTTCAGGAGATAAAACAACGGACACAAGGCCCTAATGAAAATATTGGCATGTATGTTGCTATTATGAATAATATGTTCAATCGTTTGACGTTTCCAGTTAATGAAGAGGCACGTTTAAAGATTTTACTAAGAAATGTATCTCCCTTTTATCAAAGTCAGTTAGGTTTGATACAGATTAACTCAATTACACATTTATTGGAGTTAGGAAGGCAATTAGAAGCTCGTAAAGAATCAATCGAAGCTTTTGTACCACCACCCAGAAATCGTAATGCCCTTTTGGAACCAGACTTGGCTTATATTTATTCAGATCGGTCTTCAACCACTTCAGCTGATGTTAGTACAGTAGTAACTTGTTGGAATTGTAAGAATTCAGGACATATGTCTAAAAATTGTACGAGATCTAAAACAAGATATTGTTTCAAGTGTGGAAATCCAAACTTTACAGTAAGAACGTGTCCTAAGTGTAAATCTAGTTCGGGAAACTAATAAAGGAGTCCATTGATGGCCGTACTTGTGTCTCCTCATATCATTCGGCTGAATCTAGTTTACCAATCAAACAAAAAGTCATTCTCGATTATATTTTGGCGCATGCGCAGAACGATGAACGTCCCTACCTTTCAATTTCTATATTGGGCATTGAGTTATTAGGGTTATTGGACTCTGGAGCTTCAAATACAATAATAGGAGGTCCCGGGTGGCAACTTTTGAAAAAATTAAATCTCCATCTTAATTGTGAAAATATTGTCTCGTGTCGGGTTGCCAATGGGCAAAGATGTTCAAGTATAGGGTCCGTTGAGTTACCAATGAAACTTGAGGATAGAGTGAAAATAATTTCTGCTTTGATTATACCAGATTTGCCTCATGCTTTGATTTTGGGGATTGACTTTTGGAAAAAGTTAGAGATTGTTCCCGACCTTCGTCGTGGGGAGTGGATATTTGCAAAAGACTCTGAAGTCTCTATAGGTTCAATTTCATCTGAACAAGAATTAACATCTGAGCAGTCGACTATTTTGAATCAAGTTGTGAAAGATGCATTTGAGGATATGGGTGATGAATTGGGCTGCACAAATTTAGTTTATCATGAGATCAAAACTTCATCCCCTCCCATAAAACAGAGATATTATCCCGTTAGCCCGGTAATGCAGAGTCACATTGATAGGGAGTTAAACAAATTGCTCGATCAAGGTATAGTTGAACGTTCTAATAGTCCATGGTCTTCTCCTATTTTGTTGGTGCGAAAGAAGGATAACACTTATAGATTTTGTGTGGACTTTAGGAAATTAAATAAAGTTACAGAACGTGATGCCTATCCACTACCTTATATTTCTTCCACATTAGATAAACTTCGTGATGCGAAATTTCTTAGTTCAATGGATATTAAGAGTGCATATTTCCAAGTTCCGCTTGAGGAATCCTCTCGTCCCTTAACGGCCTTTACAGTTCCTAATCGAGGTTTATTCCACTTTCGCCGTCTTCCAATGGGATTGTCCAACAGTCCAGCTACTTTTCAACGTTTAGTTGACAGAATTTTAGGTCCAGAATTAGAACCCCATGTTTTTGTATATTTAGATGATATTATTATTGTAACCCAAACGTTTGAGAAGCACATAGAAATTTTGAAGGAGGTTTTTTCTCGTTTAAAGGCAGCTAATTTAACTGTGTCCAAGGAAAAGTGTCATTTTTGTCGACCAGAATTGTTGTATTTAGGTTATATAGTTGATGCTTCAGGTTTGCGAGTGGATCCGGAGAAGGTTCGTGCAATCATAAACATTCCTGTGCCAACGAATATTTCTGAAGTTCGTCGAATATTAGGTTTGGCCTCATGGTACCGACGTTTCGTCCCAAATTTTGCTACCTTGACAGCTCCATTAACAGAACTTCTGCGTAAAAATAAACCTTTTCAGTGGACGCGATTGGCTGATAAAGCATTGGTTGAATTGAAAGAATGTCTTATAAGTGCACCTGTGTTATCGTGTCCTGACTTTTCACTACCTTTCACTATTCATGCTGATGCCTCGGGATTTGGAATCGGGTCGGTTTTGACGCAACAACATGCCGATGGTGAGAAAGTGGTATGTTACTTATCTAGGTCTCTCACTCGGTTAGAGCGGAATTATACCACAACCGAACGCGAGTGCTTAGCAGTTCTGTGGTCCATTGAAAAGTTAAGGCCATATATTGAAGGTTCTCATTTTTTTATTATCACAGATCATCAAAGTTTGCTCTGGTTAGATAGATTACAATCTCCTTCTGGTCGTTTAGCTCGTTGGGCCATTAGACTTCAGCAGTACGATTATACCATTATCCATCGAAAGGGAAAAGATCACATTGTGCCGGATACCTTGTCTCGGACAGTTCCCATTGTTGATACCATCAGCAATACTTTAGGCACTTCCCTTAACGAAGGATGCGATCCGTGGTACGATAAGATGATGGAAAAGGTATCTAAGTCACCTCAGAAGTTTCCAGCATGGCAGATCGTAGAGGGAAAGTTGTTCAAAAATATCACCCCTCGTATCCCTGAATTGGCTACTGCATCGGATCATTGGAAAGAAGTTGTGCCCCGTCCCAAAAGGAGATCGTTAATTAATGACGTACATTCTACTCTTCTCCATGTAGGAGTTTTCAAAACTTTTCACAAACTGGCACAACAGTATTACTGGCCAAAGATGCATTCTGATGTCGCATCATTGATTAAACGCTGCACCGTTTGTCATTCAATCAAACCTGAGCAGAAACGACCTCCTGGACTAATGTTATCGAAACAAGTATCAATTTCCCGTCCTTTCGAGTTACTTTCGGCGGATTTAGTAGGTCCGTTACCGAGATCTCGTTCTGGTAATCAGTACATTTTTGTCGTTTCTGATTGTTTTAGTAAATTTTCCCTTTTATTTCCTCTTCGTAAAGCTACCACTGCCGCTATTACTAAATTGTTGGAGGCTCATGTCTTTTCTATTTTTGGCGCTCCAAATTCCATAATCGTGGATAACGGTTCACAATTTCGTTCAAGAGAATTTGTGAAATTTGTGACGAGTTTTAAGGTGAAAATTCAATATGTCGCCTTATATCATCCTCAGGCAAATCCTGTTGAGAGGGTTAACAGAGTCATCAAAACTATGTTGAGATCATATCTCTCAGAAGATCAGAGAACTTGGGATCAACATCTAAGTAAAGTTGGGATAGCGATTCGGTCCACGCAACATGAAGTTACCGGATTTTCTCCTAATTTTATAGTGTTTGGACGTGAATTACCGATCCAGGGTGAGAACACTTGTCCGGGTGAAATAAGTTTCGATCGAACAGCTTTGACCAACGATCGTGAAGATATTTTTAGGAAATTATATGATAAAGTTAAACTCCAGTTAGGGAAAGCGTATGACCAAAGTAGACAAACTTATAATCTTCGACGTCGTGACGTTCAATATCATGTAAACCAATTGGTCTGGAGAAAGAATCATGTTTTGTCAGATGCTGCTAAGTAT
This sequence comes from Zygogramma bicolorata, assembly GCA_032362365.1. Lineage (NCBI taxonomy): Eukaryota > Metazoa > Arthropoda > Insecta > Coleoptera > Chrysomelidae > Zygogramma > Zygogramma bicolorata. The sequence goes on from JAVJAQ010003878.1 coordinate 536,701, forward strand.
TTCACTGCCAAATTGGCACCTAAATATATCGGTCCTTTTATTATTTCGAAACGTGTATCCCCTTGGGTTTATGAGCTAACGGATGATAATGGCAAACATTGTGGAGTTTGGCACGTAAAGGATCTCAAAGCTCATCCTCCGGATGAAGAATAACAAGTGTTGTATTATTATGTAGACTTCCTTGACTTAAGCATTTTTTTTATTTTTTTGTGGGTTAGAAGATGGCTGACCCTTGCATTGGGCATAAAGCAACTTGGACTTAGCACCGTCCCCATCTAGTGGCTGAGAATACACTTCTTTTTTTCAATTATTTGTGAAGGTATTTTCAGGTCCATGACAGTAATTCTGCTGTTGAGAAATGATATTTCAAAATGCATAAAGTTGTTCCTATCGTTAAGGTGCATTTTAGGAATATGTGCTATTCGTCTGTGGTCCTAGGTTAGTTTTGGTTGCAGTTGGCTTTGAATTTTTTTGTGTCTTCAGGTACCTTCTTTCTTACTTTTCGGTCATTTGCATATGCTCTATGTTCTGGATATTATATGCTGTAGGTATGCTCCGTAAAGGATTTCGTCTTCCCTTCTCTCTCCTTTCCTTTTTGTTTTTTTTTGTTATCTATTTTCCTTAGCATTTCGACGAATGATATGAATGGTGGTCTGTCGTACTTTTGTCGTAATCTCTCTATTGTTGTTGTATGAAGATAACTCCCACCCTAGTTTTGTTATTTTTTTTGGAGGATGGTTGTTCTGGGGAGTTTTATAGAACATGGAATGTTCCCTACAGGATCTCAGTTCGGTCCTAGGATACGTTGGGTCCTTAGAGAGCACCACCAGAATAATCATTCTTTTGTCCTGAAAGGTTATCCATCAATAGAGCTTCATCTGTATTTGAGGGACCCCGTTCATGTTAGTCTCTGGATGTGGGTGGTAATTGTTTTCCTGAACCATCTTGACTACAAATCAGGTTTAATTCTTTTCATTTCACATATCCTTCTTCGTGTTGTTTTTGAATTTCTCCCGCTCAGTACCTCTTCAAGGTCCGAGTTGAATTTTTGGGAGTTTCGGCACTGACAATAGGCCATAACTATTGTTGGGATGGCAGCTCCCGGATGCTGGACAATTTCTGTGTGGGTTCGGCTTGGTGGATCGCTTGGGCTGTTGGGGTTCGCTTTTGAGTTGTTCGGAGGCTGGACGTGACCAAAAAACGAGACGTTCCATGCTGCTTGGGCCGTGCAATTTTGGTTTTGTTGGATTCTCTTCCATCTCTCGTCCAACCATGGCTGGTCTTCGGATGATTGGGAGCGGAATCGGATAGCTGGAGTGATCTGACGGGCTGGGTTCCATCCATGGAAATTTTGAAGGGGGTTGATAAAGTTGAGGTGCTTTATCATCGTAAATATTAAGCCTCCATCCTGTGTGGGATGTTAGGATTTTATGGTTTATATAATTTTTTCTTTGTTTCTTTTTTTTCTGGCAATTTCACAAGTAAAATCAACCAGTTCCTGGTTGATTTTCTTTAAAGTAAGGGAGGGATTTGTAACATTGATATTTCGATAAAATAAGTTTGTCCGATATTTACTGTATCAATCAGCGTTGATTATGTTGCCATAACTTTACATTACCTCAAGTAGTCATTTACTCAGTACTGCGACTGATTTTTTATAGCACCGTTTATTAGGTTCTGAACTGAAATGGAATATTCGGAATATTTTGTAAATCGATATTTGATTTCATTGACGTTATTGTTTCATTTAATAGGTCGCGCCATCTGATCTCTGTGAAACCAACTTAATCAATATGATAATCCGTTAGTGCAATTCAGTTCCAGTAGATGTCGCTGTACGACAACTAGAATCTGTCAGTTCCGTCTACGGGAATATTGGTGTATATTACTAGTTTTTGAATACTTGATATGGAATTAGGTAATAACAGATATATCCAAGGATTAGTTAGCAATGACACTCATTCATAACTTGGCCAAATCGAGTAGGAAAATATCTGTGTTGGCAACATTGGTAGGAAGGGCTCTTGTGGTGACAGTACCTAGAGATTTGGGCATTCTGTCATTTTTTTCTGAGACATTTGACACTCAGTGATTTTTGTGAACTTCTGGCTTTTGGCGAGTACAGGAATTTTGTAGTTGAAGATTTTGAAATCATCCTCCATTGAGGGATTATAATTCCTGGTACAATAAGTTTCCGTTTCGTTGTCGAATTTAGGCAATTGCAGATTTTTGGTATTTTTGGAAACAGACCCAAATTGGGGATTCAACGCCACAGCCACATGTCATAACCCTTTCTCCTTCAGGACATTGTGAAGGTTCTACGCTGGAAATACCGATAAGATTTGACCAATCCTCAGAAGCGAGGTTATGCAGTTACCTCTGTAGGGCTTCCCTACTATCTGTGGTCATTACAGCGTGAAGGAAAGGGTTCATGTATTGGGATGTCGTATAAGTACATTGACCGTTCAAGCTATCTGCGATTAGGCTGGTGATTACCGTATACTCCATATCAGACTATATATATTGGTTCCTGTCCAGATATTTACTTGTTCTGAAAGATTCCAGACCATACAGTTTTTGCAGAAGACAATTTCCCTTGGAACTGGTACACCTGACGGATATACACGAGTCCTATCGATAAGTAGTCTTACTTGATAAGTAGTATTACGTATGAAGCCCTGTATTCAACAGGCAGGGTGCACCATGCTTGACAGAGTAAGGTTATGAATTGGGTTATTTTGAAAAAGGTTAATGAACCACTGAAATTGACTAGTTTAAGTTCTTTTTATTTAGGGTGTCGTACTCAATTGTGTGAGTATATCAATCATATATTATTTGGCTATTCTAAGGTAAATGAGAATAGGGAGTAAACTGTAGGTAGGCTTGGTAATTTACCTGGCGCCCCCGAGTTGACATCGATTTATTTATTTTTGTATAAAACCCACCCCATCTCCACTAGGGTTTAGCCGCGAGCGTGCCTGTCATTCAGACAGATTGTGTACCGCCCGTTTCTGTATGTGTATGAATATGAAAGTAATAAAGAGGTACCTGATTTGAATATATTTATTTTTTTGTATTTCGTATTCCCTTTTTGTGACAAAGTTATATCAGAAGGGTAGGACGGTAACAAACAGATATAAACTGAACAACATCAAAGCCATTTATATAACAAGATTCTATTTAAATAACAAGATTGGTGACATGCACTGCGTTGATTTCATATAATCATCGGTAACTTGCTAATCCTGATGGTATATTCATAGAAGTAGCATGAAATTGCAAGAATTTCATTTTTAGAAATGTGAGAGGTGGTTATAACTTCTTCACTGGTATTGTTCCCCAGGAGCTCAAAATTAGAGCGAAGCGGTAGCAAATATGAACTGCCATAAAGTAGGAGAAGAAAACAGGCGATCTACCTGTGCTGACAAACCAACACAACATCAAATGGTCTGGTTATACAGTAGTTGAAAAAACTCCATGGAAGCTGCCTATATCATGAACGACAATGCATTCAGTCGCCCCAGTAAATGAATCCGGAATGTGTGGAAACTACTCATCAGAAAGATAGTCTAATTTCAGCTCGAAGAACGAGAACCTCGAGCCAGTTGATCTATTCCCCACTGAAACCAATCAGCGCACCAAATTAGTAGCGCCCCCTCTTCTCACCATGGGGGATTTGGGTCTCCATAACCGATCATATCCCAAAATATCGTCAGTCATCATCAGAAGACGATTGCGGATATCAGAGATCGAAACGTCGGTAGTACATTCAACTTGAGACTTGGTTTCAACATTTATTCATACTGAATCACATTTCTTCATTTATATTGTATTCGAGTTTTACTTGATTTTACATTCAATATTCGAAATCTTCGTCATAATATTGATTGCACTCGACGCACGATTCGCTAACAAGGTTAGAATCTTCAAGAGAAAAAAATTATACTTAATCTTAATAGTAGGGTTAGCTATTTATATACTTAACAATTTAAGGTAGGTTTTTGGTCCGATATCAACCTCGTCGGTTACTTC
>JAVJAQ010003879.1:0-32394 GCA_032362365.1 Zygogramma bicolorata
CTTACAGTAAATATGCTATTTGTTTAGAGGAAAAGCGTCTGAGAAGTAAATACGTCCCAAATTGCACCAACATAGACCAATATTGGTCCAATACAACGGAAATATTAACCTCATATTTGTAAATATCATAGTGGCCACGAGAAAATGTGAAAATTTGGTGATATTTGATCAATAATCAAAAACAATGTAGGAATATAATATTGTTTTTGCTATATTGGTCAAATATTCTGAATATTATATCGACAAAACTGATATATTCGAATGATATCACTCATTAATTCTCAGTTTTCATTAAGATGGCTATATACTGGTGCTTTCAGTGTTGCGATATTGTTTCAGACGAACCTGTAGAAAGGGTGTAGTTGTTCAAAATTACGCCTCAAAGGTGCGCTTGTGGTTAAAATTCCTGAAAATTTTCGAGATCACTCGATCCATGAAACACGTTGTTGTCAATACAGATCACTTTCAGTTAGAACGGAGAATAGAACGGAAGATTATTCTGAGGCTGATGAAAACAAACTTCATTTTGAATGACCTACCTCCAAGAATAATCTCATGTTCTGGTATGTTCAACGACCATTTAAAAATTTCATAGTGATCAGGAAAAACACAAGAGAAGTTTGCTGGCAACAACATTCTAGAGTGTGCACGCGTTCTGAATATTCTCTAAATGCAGTGATATGTGTTTCAGATATTTTCATTCCAACACAGAAGATCATAAAATTTTTCAACGATTTCAGTCATCAGAAAAAATGGCATTTTCCCACTTCACAAATTCATACAATTTGATCACAATTCTCACTCCTATTCGCTCACACGCATTAACGTGAATAATTTTCGGCTGAATTGTGATACTACTTCTAAACCGTGCTTTTGAATTGAGATCACAATATTAAATTGCTCAAATGAAAATATCAACAATCAACTAATATTTTCAGCACATAGACCAGAATTCGCAAGACATAGCCACTTGGCAACACAGGACGTGCACATGACTGTCATCTCAACTGCGAGAGTGAGGATACCTGGTGAATTTTTTGAAATATTACTACGGTCTACGTCATCAATTCTTTATGAAGTAGGCCAGATCGATCATCTGATTTGCTGACAATCTTTTATATGGAGTGAAAACACCAGTATATAGCCACCTCAGTTTTTATAATTGGAGTAATGCATTTCTTTTCTATCAATTAGTTAATCTGAATATTTCCATCGTATGTTAGAAATCCCATATGAAGCAGGACATTTTCGATCAATTACAGCGATAAATTCCCGGCGGGACATTTTCGGGCTGGCAAATACCCGGTAGGTATCGAAAAATACTCGCTCGGTCCGTGTATCTATAGTAACGATTTTAAAATGTACATTTGTCATCTTGACAGACATAAATACTGAATTTTAAACGTCGTTGTTTTAACTCCAGAAATATTCTACCGAATTACACTCGTGCATCAAAATAAACCTGATAATTTTCCATTCAAGCATGTTGTCAGTAAAAAACTGCATTCGGTTATTTTCATATTTTGCTAAAAGACAAAATATGAAAATAAACTCATGCAGTATTTAGACAACATGCTTTCATGTAAAATTATCGGTAATTTTGAAGCACATGTGTAATCACTCCCGAAAAATTCACTCATTCACATATAGTAACCGAATATGGAAAAAACTCTGGCTGCAGCGGGTCTTGAACTCACGACCTCAATTATTGAAATATCATTGTCGACCACTATACACTCTACGGCACAAAGAGACTTTGTTAAAGGATTTTGGTGGTAAAGAATGGTGACTTCAAGTTATGTGCAAGACAACATCAAAATGTTAGTAAGTTTAGTTATAATAAAAATCAATTTGAAGAAACACTGAATGATCATTGTCCTATGTAATGGGGTTTGGAATATGAAACGGGATTTCTGATATTGGAATTCACGGTCGAGATTTTCAGTATCACTACCTTTGTTCGGGTTTGAAGGCCGTCGTTTTTTGGAACTTCTTCCTAGGAAGAAATACCAATCACTCGTTAATATAGAAGTATCAGTTGAATCTTCAACACGATTGAAGAGGATAATAACAGCCTTTTAAGCAGAAGACCGGGGGTCAAATCCCCGCCAGGCCACTGTGCTGGATAATCGCACGTTGAAAAGTAAGTCCTCGTTAGTCCATTACTCGCACAAGTATTGATTTGAGTGTTTACATTAGTCAGATGGTTAACGGAAGGAATAACTTTGTAACGATTAATAAAATTAATCAAAAATACAAATAAAACAAATTTCATATTGAATCAGCGAAGAACTGAACCAAATGACAACTGACATGATTTTCAATCTATGTAGTGCCTGTCATTATGTCCCAATAAAAAGCTAATTTCAGTTGTTTCCAGCGTAAGCTAATCTCAGAATTATAGGGAAGAATATCGACCGATGAGGGCGCTGGTGGTGGTTAAACTTTATCCACCATTTTGAAATAGTTACCTTGTTTACATTTGTGAAATAACGCGCCAAACTGAAATCCAGTCATCAGTTGCCCCCGCTAGACAAGATTTTGGTGTGTTTTTGCTATATTTTCATTGTACGAAATTTTTCTCGTGAAGGTTGATATAACTGTGTTCATGATGCTTTGAATATCCGCACAATACCATTCATTGAAGGTGAACATAGATGCATTGTGTTTTAAAATCTAATGATATTTGTTCCAGGACATTTTTTAGTTTTAGTGTAGTGTTAGTGATCCAAAGAGGCTTTTATTACATGGATGATGAATTGCGCCATAACTTCGCCTAAAAATAGACAAACAGACTCACCAGGTAACAAGAAATCATATCTCTTTTGAAATGCAAGGAACACACTGAAGCCGCTCTAGATGGTGATTTATGCAGTTTCAGTTTAATATTCCAAGCCTTGTACCTGTCTATTTTATCTTTCAATCCACTTTCCGTAATGTTCATCTTTGGAATTCGGTTCCTAGAGTTGCGGCAACTTGGCACCAAACACTCTATACGGCTCACTGAGCGATCTGCATCCATGATTGTTTGTTATTATTATTCGAAAAAAATTACAACTTCAGATGAGATTACCTAAATCAACATCAAAGAACTCAATAAATTCACACACATAAAATGGAAGCCGTTTGTTTGTGAAATTCTAGCAGTGCGTTATATTTCCGCCAGACGTCGCATAAAATTATGAACTTCCCAATACTCCTAAATATTGTTATGCCCCTAACGGATTCGCCGGGACCATAAACCCGTGAGCAAAAAAATGAACAGCAACTGCCCCGAATTCCGGGCACAGCCAACTGAGCACGCAATTAGCAAGCGCTTGATTGACCGCCCGCGATATATATAGGTAAACGGAATTACCCTCCTAACGCATATTCAACATCGCAGCGCCAATCAAGCCCGTCGTAAATTCGCTTCCTCCCCCTTTCCTTCATCTATAAAAATGTTTACGGGCCGAGAATCAGCGCCGGCTTGTCATAAATTAATACAACAGATTTAATTAATAGGTCTGATACGCGTGAACCGGGCTTTATCGTCTTTGGAATTCTAATATGTGATGGAAGGGATTAGCAGTTCTGCAGTGGCGTAGAGTACACCAACATCCGCCATTGATGAACTGAAGGGATATTTTTCTCTGAGCAAAACAAGCTCCATATGGTATAGAGAATGAAATATCATCCCGTTGGTAGCATTTGCCAAATATTTTATGTTAGCTCTCTGGAAGTAGTTCTGTATTTGTTCGCATTGACTTGGAGGAGAAAAAACAGAAATCTCGTCCTCAAAACTTGCTTTTCCCCACAAACGTTATCTTGTTTTTCCTGTGGGCGTTGATTTCTACAATCTCTTTCATGGATTCCTCACATATTTTTTGTAATAAATTTACAATTTTTCAAGTGTAGGGGAACCGTCGCACGAAAATCTTAATCCATATTACACAATTATTTCAATCTTCGAACCAACAAAAGTACATGACAGAAATCGTGAGTTAGGAGTAAAAAGTTCGCTCACGATATCTCTGTAGCTACCAATAAGGAGGTAGAACTTTCTTCATCATCCTGATTGTTGTGAATCAGTTTATACGCAACATTCTGTATTAGTTTATATATCTCTTGAGTGTCAAGATTACAATAATATCATGTCAGATTAAAAATTAAAAGAAAGTTGAATTGTTAGGTGCTTCCGGGCTTCTAAGCCGTGAGCAACAGGTTTTAAGGCCTGACGTTTCGTCTGCATCTGCGGCAGACATTTTCAAAGGCGATGCGGCAATGGTCGAAGTATCCTTCTCTGCTGCGAGGCTTTGATCTGATGTGGTTCAGATGATGAGTCACTCTTTATCGAATCTGGGTTCGGACGGTCGATTGATCCTAATTGATTATTCGAAAGCGCTTTTTTTCTCATTGGGAGGGTTCGTGCATTTTGAACTGCTGGCATCCATGTTCTGTGAATGTTCAGGCTCTCTTCTTTGCGGTTGAAGTTGTTCTTATGTTTATGAATTTCTATGGCCTCCCTATAGATCCTGGGGTAATAGCTCCTACTTGTGTCCAGCACTTGCGTTCCGTCGAAGTCAATGTCATGACCTTCCAACAGAGCGTGTTCGGCTACCGCAGATTTTTGGGTTTGGCCATATCGACAACTTCTTTTGTGTTCGGTTAACCGCGTTTTTATGCTTCTTTTTGTGGTTCCGATATAGACTGAACCACAACTGCACGGTATTCGGTACACTCCTGAGGTAGATAATGGATCCCGTGGGTCTTTTGCGGATCTGAGGCTTTCTTGGATTTTCCTCGTGGGCTTGAAAATTGCCTGCACCCCATGTTTTTCTAACAGTCTTCCAATGCGGTCCGTCACACCGTTAATATAAGGCAGACACGCCCGTCCATTAACGGCTGGTTCAGGGCCATTCATTGAAACTCCTTGTCCGTTAATGGACGGGCGTGTCTGCCTTATATTAACGGTGTGACGGACCGCATTGGAAGACTGTTAGAAAAACATGGGGTGCAGGCAATTTTCAAGCCCACGAGGAAAATCCAAGAAAGCCTCAGATCCGCAAAAGACCCACGGGATCCATTATCTACCTCAGGAGTGTACCGAATACCGTGCAGTTGTGGTTCAGTCTATATCGGAACCACAAAAAGAAGCATAAAAACGCGGTTAACCGAACACAAAAGAAGTTGTCGATATGGCCAAACCCAAAAATCTGCGGTAGCCGAACACGCTCTGTTGGAAGGTCATGACATTGACTTCGACGGAACGCAAGTGCTGGACACAAGTAGGAGCTATTACCCCAGGATCTATAGGGAGGCCATAGAAATTCATAAACATAAGAACAACTTCAACCGCAAAGAAGAGAGCCTGAACATTCACAGAACATGGATGCCAGCAGTTCAAAATGCACGAACCCTCCCAATGAGAAAAAAAGCGCTTTCGAATAATCAATTAGGATCAATCGACCGTCCGAACCCAGATTCGATAAAGAGTGACTCATCATCTGAACCACATCAGATCAAAGCCTCGCAGCAGAGAAGGATACTTCGACCATTGCCGCATCGCCTTTGAAAATGTCTGCCGCAGATGCAGACGAAACGTCAGGCCTTAAAACCTGTTGCCCACGGCTCAGAAGCCCGGAAGCACCTAACAATTCATTAGTTGCCGGCCGTGAAAGTCTTCAATCTTTGATAAAAGAAAGTTGTTTACAAATTTTGTCTGTAAGATATTGAAAAAGGGTGTATTTTGCGCCAGATCAATCTGAATTCTTCAAAAACAGACTCATTGGTATAACACTGATGATGTCAACAACTTTCAGTTGAAAATTTATCAAGACAGTGTTGTGAATGCCACTTCATACAACTCCTGTGTGTTTTCACTTTATCATTTCCTTCACAATTCAAAGTAATAGACTGCTCTGCAAGTGAATGAAAGTTATGTTATCTAACGAGTGAACTTTTTAAAACATAATTCCAAATTTAAATTTATCAGAAATACGCTTCAATATAAGAAAAGTTTTGACGAAATGATTTGATCGCGTGCACTTTGATTATGAGAGTAGCTTATTTTTCACTTTTTCATACTCATTTCTCCCACTATAAGATTTTCTGGGAGCCAAGAAAATATTCGTCTCACTAGAGAAAGTCATCCGAATTGTGTAAAGTGCTAACAGACGTGTCTTCCATTGACATCTTTTTGATAAAATTAATAATGATGTCTTTTCCTTATTCTCACATACATGACTAGAAATCCATATCGAAAAGTCACTCTGAAAAACTCCCCAACGCTACTCAAAAACCTATTGATATATCAATTTTTAAGATTGAATAGATCAAATACACATCCGTTAGACCTAGGACCTGTTCAATAAACTGACAAAAAATTTAAAATTTTTACACTGCATGCAAAATGAAATTAGAAACTTTTTCCGAAATCACTGTTTGTACTTCTCTTGTACTTTGGATAGGTTGAATGAAACAAACTGACCTTGATTAACACCAGTTATTGTTTCTTGATGTCTATTTTAGATTGTGAAAGCATAATATATCCTTAAATTTTCTTTGTGTGTGTTGATGGACGTTACTTTATTTTGATATTATACCTATAGTTATAGGTTATCGATGTTTTACTCATGTTGTTGACTCGCTTCAATCGTGATGAAATGTATAAAAGATAGTCAAATATCTACCTAGGATATCGAATCAGAATACTGAAAGAATGCTGCAAAAGAGACCTGTTTTAAATTTTCAAAAGAATAATCAAAATGTTAATAAGAGGCTCTTAGGCTGGATTTGAATGTCTAGAAACTTTTCGAATATACTTTCAGTTTTATATTTGGAAAAAAAGGAAATAATTCCTGAACGAATAAAAAATGTTCAATCTATGAACTGTTTGGCTCAAAGTCATTCTTAGCGCTTCTAATATGGATATCGAACATGTACTAACTTTACGAACAAAAGGATGTGATCAAAGATTCATTTTTTTATAATGGGTTGGAAATGTATAATCACTTACCAGAAAATATCAAGGAAACAAATCAGAACATTGACTACTTCAGAAAAAATCTAAAACATTTATTGATGAGCAGACCCTTTATAGTTTGCATGAATTTTACGAGGATCGCTTCTGAAGTGAAGTATTTTATCTTGTATATATTTTATGTTGTATATATGTTATTTTGTATATATGTTTATAAAGCCAATTTCAAAGTGTTCGTGTATGGAACCTGTATACCACGTATATGTGTTTATAAAAGATGTCTGTGTTTTATATATACATGTATAATTTGATGCTTTGTCAACAAGATTCAATCTTCAGACAATAAAGTATATTTATTATTATTATTATGAGGTTGGAAAGTTCCTTCCAACCTCGCCTTCTTCTGAGTGAACAATTGATCACTACCCAATCTGAGATGTTAACCATCAATCCAAAATTTTTCATACTGATAGCCATCAGAACAAAACGCTACTCAGGAATACGCCACTAGCCCTTCATTTTCCCATCCAGCGATTTCCCGATACAAACCCAGTGCCCCAATTCCTGCCCCCCTATATCACGCACCCACTGCGCTGAAGGGCGACGATTTTAATTCGTGTTCATACACCGCGAAACTAGACACGGTTGTGTTGTTCTCGTCGGGTCCGATACCTGATCGATACATACCTCTCGGCTGTGTTTCCGTAGATTATTCTAGCCTCATTTATCGGTATTCAATTCCAAATAAAGCGGGTTCAGCTCCTTTTTTTTATACAGATTCACACGAAAGGGAAGCCCTGTGATGTTGAACGACAACGCGTGGATCAAGGGACAGGAGATAGGAATTAACATTCACTTTACATTTTTTAAATTCGTGAAGCTCAAAGTTCAGCTGTTCTATTGAAAAAGATCCCTGATCAAGATGCATATATTCTTGGTGAAATGACTTCTATACCAGTACAATGTTAATGTTTTTGTCAAAAACGCTAGACGCTCACTTGATAATGACATTCAGGGAAATTAACATTCTTGAAATTTCTTTACAGATGGCGTCAAGCGGCAACTCTAGACACATTATCGGTATATGTTGAGAAATCAATATCGAAAATCATAGAAATTCTTCCTATTCGGCAGTTTAGATAATGTGATGAGATTCTTCCAAATATCGGTATCGACGTGAGAGGTATTGGAGTTGGACAACCTGAGTAATTCCAATTCATTGGAAAGAGTGCTGTAGTGCAGGCTATTATGGCGCTGTACAAGAAGACCATATTTGAAAACTGTTATTTTTGATATAGATTGCCAATATAAATATGGAAAACTTGTAGATCGTGAAGTGAAAACTTTAATTGACAATTAGATAACTTGTTGACAAAAATCTCTTTCTTTTTATAAATAATAATTTTCCATAGAAACATTCGTCATCTATATACTATACAGTATACAAAATTTATAACTCGAACGAAACAGGACTATTTCCAACATCCTCCCAACCAGGAAAAGTAGATTCACTGCATCCCGTAGCGCTGGGGAGTTTTCACAATACGCCCGTATTGTGTTGTTTTACTTGTATTTGAATCATCTTTTTCTCCATGCAATTCTCCTTCTTTCCTGATTCTTCTACGGAATTTCCCTGCTTTATTAATTCTTCCTTTTTTGTTATCGGACATTGGTTCCTCCCTTCAGGATTTGATGATTCTCCATCTGCTCTCAAATCTCTTAACTGCTGACTTGCTTCTTCATGACTCACTTCCAAAGGATACAATCTTTGAAATGGCCGTAGTATCTCTCCTTGAGCAACTTTCACTCTTGCACTCTTGTTTTTTTGTCTCTTACTTCGTGGATTTCTAGAATTTTTCCTAAGGGCCAGTCCAATCTTTTCTTGTTATCTGAACCTACATACACAATATCACCAACACTCAAATGACCAATTTCACGTTTGTTAACACAGTTGACCAGTTCCGCCAAATACTCTTTCCTAAATCGAGTACGTATGTTATCTCGGAGATGCTGCAAATATCGAAATCTTCTCACCAGATGATTCCCATCTATTTGATCCAAGGCCGGCGTCTCAATATTCGAAATGTCCGAAATAAACATGAAAGGGCATAATGGGGAAAGATCGTTAGAATCTTCGTAAATATAAGTTAGAGGTCGAGAATTGATGATAGTCTCACACTCGCAAAATGTTGTTTTTGATATAGATTGCTAATATAAATATGGAAAACTTGTAGACCGTGAAGTGAAAACTCTAATTGACAATTAGATAACATAGGACTATTTCCAACAAAAACACTCTCCCGGAAGAACTTTCATTCCATGTTTGAAAATTTAAACTGGGAAATTCTGAAAAGCAATCAGCAAATAACACATATATAACTTCTAACAAAGTAAAAACTGACCAAGATAAACTTTATCAGCGTCAGAATGATCTTGCGTTATATTGACCAGTTGAACTTGAGTACATGTGTATTGAATGTTTTGTACTAACCATCGAAACTTGATATATAATAATAATAATAATGTTTTTATTCCTTTAAAATGATCATTTAACAATGATATAGGAAACGTCAGGTAAAAAACATGTAGATATATAATACAGAGTAAAAAAATAACATAAATATACAATACATTGAACACAGTTATTTGGAAGTATACTCAAAATATTCATTAATTGAATAAAAACATTCTTCTAAAAGGTATTCTTTAACTTTTTGTTCGAAAGTTGACAATAATGGAAAACTCTTTATATTTGAAGGCAGACAATTGAATAACTTGGAACCTGCTAGAGAGGGTGCTCTTTGAAACAATCTCGTGCGATGTTGCTGCAGTTTAATCAGATTTACATTTCTTGTTGGGTAATTGTGACACTTCGAATTAGTTTCAAATTCAGACTCACGTTTTTTTACAAGAAGCAAACAATTATAAATATATATAGATGGTAACGTTGAGATTTTCATTTCCCTAAAAATGGGCCTACAGGAATCTGTGTACCGAAAACCATACAGCATACGTATGATCCTTTTTTGAGAAACGAAAGCTCGACTGATGGTAATCCCCTCTCCCCAAAAAAGCACATTGTAGAATAATACTGAATAAACAATTGCATAGTAAATGTTCAGCAAATGCTCTTCATTCATAACCTTTTTGAGTTGTACCAATGCGTAAAAACTGCTGTTGATTCTTTTGTAAACATGATTTATGTGAACTTGCCAACTCAAGCCAGAATCTATATGAAGTCCTAAAAATCTTGTGGTTTCTGACGGATAGATAGTAACATTATTGATGTGAACCTGTATAGTCTGTTCTAAATTCCTTCTATTGAAGAATTGAACTAACACCGTTTTATCGGCATTGACGATAAGTTTATTAGTGCAACACCATTTCGTAAATTTACGACTTATTGTGTTCAGTTCAGTTCAGATGAATGAATGATTGATTATTCCGTCCACAAATAGTACAACAACGTTTGATATCAATTATAAAATACTTTTTAAAACAACACTTTAATGAATTACTAAACAAACGGAAAACGACTGAAAATTGAAAGCAACGGTAGATAGACGACAAATAACTAGGAAAACATAATGAATTGAACTGGGAAGAAAAATAGCTGGTTGAAAGGAACAGTAAAATTATGTAAAACTTCGAGCAAAATTCCAATAAATGAGAATGCAAATGTCAAAAGATGACAGACTTCGATTCTTGCATCATCTACTGGAAATCGCAGTAAGTTCCGTGGATTTGATTGATCGTGTCTAGAGTTTTTGACGGAACAATATCAAATTGGAGAGTATTGTCGTTTGCAAAACTATGCACTGAAGAAGATCTTTTCTCCAGCAAGTCATTGATATGGAGCAGTAACTGAACCTTCTGGAAAACCTGAATTTATTAAGGAAATATCAGACCATACTCCATCGATAACCTTATACAGAGACCGATCAGACAAGACACTTTTCAAGAAAGCACACAATTGAGGAGGGAAACTATAATACGGCAGTTTAGAAAGGAGACCCCGATGCCAAACTCGATCAAACGCTTTTGAAATGTAGAGTTTAACATTTAATGTTTTTCCGTCTATGATGAGAATGATAAGAAATATCATGAGGTCATTAAAGAAAACTGATAACTGCCAACAAAATCGAAAATAATAACAAATTTCAAGATCGATTCATTTCTCCGAAAATTTACATTTTCCAAGTTTGTGAAAGTTGTTTGTGTGATTCGGAAATAGCTATTTGAAAAGAAAATGATGCATCTTGAGGTATAGATTCAGTTTTTCAACTAACTCTGAGGGCGTCATTTTCATAATGACTTCATAGAACACTGCAGGAAGTTGTGGAACTATATAACAAAATATCAAGTGAATATTGCGTCGTCGTCTTCTTGTTGAGAATGCTTCGTTGCTATGATATTTTTGGTAATACAGTTCTCACGTCAAGTCACGTTGTTAAGCCTCTTGAGATGCTTTTTATATTTTGAAAATACAATATCAATTCTCTTCTTCTGAAGATGCTAACCTTATTAGCGAAACGCTCTTCGAGTGCATATATCCGTTTGGTAATTGATCGCTATAAACAAGTTTCAAGTATCACAGTAGAGTTATAAAGAAGAACTGATATTTATAAAAAAAATTAATATTCTAAATGTCAATTTTCATTTTTAGGAGACTAGTATCATACAAGGATACAGTCGACTTTCAAAACTGCTCCGTACATTATTGTAGATGTCTGGGGTCAGCAATCAGCATCATCTGATCTCACACTAGTGGATTTCTTTCTGTGGGTACTGAGGGTACTTGGATTTGGAGTGTTTGAAATTTGAACGCCTTTGGAAATTCCGATAAGCTCAAGAATCAATTCTATTCAATCAGTTTTGTTCGTTTCATTTCACGTTGTACTTTCCACGTTCTTATCGTTACTGTTGCTACTGGCTTGGGTAGTTATATTTGTGTGGTTTACTGATTGTTTTCCAGAATTTCCCAGTTCAAAATATTTTTTCCGGCATGAGTGACAATGGTTGTTACATGACTAGTAAAAAAGGATCCAAAAACCTTGATTCAAAATCATAGAATATGTGTTTTTTCTGGTGGTCGTTATCAAATGCCTAGAACCTATAAAACTGCTGTGCAGAAAGTTTGACGTTATTGACGTTACGTTACCAGATTCATATGGTGAGCAATCTCTAGAAGCGATTTCTTTAGTTGAAAGGGGGGTATGCTTTTCTAGGCCATCTGCTCCCGGTCATGAGAATTTGCACAATTTTAGGTCCTCAAAAAAAAACATTTTCCCAAAATTTCATCTTCCAAACCATTCCGGAACATCTTCAAATGAGCTCTTTTTCAGCACAATTTTTTAAGGCAATACAATACTAAAATAGACATTTTGGCAACGACGCTCATGAGCGTATTCTGGGTTGCAATCTGAGGTCTGTGATTGCAATGTAATACATAGTTGGAGACCATATAGAGAAACTTCTGTGTTTTAGAGATATCGGATTCTGCTTTTTGCAGAATCGACGAAATCTGTAGCGTTTTAAACTAGGCGAGGTCACAGATTAATTATTCTGTAGCGAGGTTTCAGAAGTTCTTGTGGTATTAATAGCACTGATCGAGCGCAATCAAACGATATTGGTATAACACAAATAGTATAACTACTGCTCTTCGGGCTTGAAGGCCGTCGTTCTTTGGAATTTCTTCCTGACGTTTCGCTAGCGCGAGTGGCCAGCTTCTTCAGAGGCTCATTCATCTCCGATGACTAAACAGTTCGATTTCTCAAGGCGTATTTATATTGATGCAGGTAGTCTGGAGTGTTAAGGAGGTTCGATACTTACAGACATACGTATGTACAGAACCGAATGAAACTTGGTGTACAAGTTACCCAATGAATACAGATTAATGTACGATTTTTTTTTTAAATTTCTTACCGAATGATTTTTTGAGAAAATGGTTGTTGGAATCCGGTATTTTAACATGGGCTCTTATGGGAGAAGTCCAATTTCTCATATATTTCTCGTGACTGCAGATTGAAAAATGTAGGGAACAAAATTAATTCAGCATGAGTGGATAGCCCAACAATCAACGATCATTTTCCACCCGATTTGATTTTACCTTACCGATCATTTCAAAGAGTAATTAATGAAATTATGAGAAAAGTGTAGGAGATTCGAAAGTGTTGGCAACAGCGCTACGCTCAAACCGAACAGCTGCTCGGTGGCGCGAAGAACCAGGGCCGCCACTAGGGGTCAGGTAGGTGAGTTGGTCGCCTCAGGGGCGGCATTTCAAGACCAAAGCAAAAGAGAAGAGAAAAATGGAGAAACAGCAATATGTAAAATATATTATTATACTTCATGTATGATGGTGGGAATAATAATGCTGAATCGGGACATCCGAAATGTTTTTCAGTTTTTATTGAATTTTAAAGCGAACCGCCTCTATCAGAACATATTTCTTTCATTATCGGTCAGGCGCTTGATCTATTGCAGCTACACCCTGCACCTGTTTTATTGCATTACTGCCGGTTTTTGTTATCATCAAACATTACGTTCGATTTTAAGATGCACTGTAGTCTTTCAAAATTCAGAAACCACACAGAGAGTTCGGATTATTCCAAATGCGCAATCACCTTTACGCTAGGATCGTGGCAAATATTCAATGGAGAACCACCACTTCCAGAGATAATACCCCGACGGCCATTTAATTACAACTGATGAATATTCAGAATATCTGTGCAAAGTTTCTACAGACCTCAATTTGCAAATGTTTTGGTTTCGGGGTCTTTGACCATCGTCAGTACAGGATAGATTCTCACAGACGATGATAATCGTCTGTGCTCTACCGAAAATAATAATAATAATAAAACCAATCAGAGAAAATAGGCATGCAATGGGCGAGGCCCATTACACAGTGCCATTTTATAACCAGATGCACACTCATCAGTTGTATTTCAAAAGCCATCGGGGTATCATCTCGGAAAGTAGTTGTTTTCTGTTGAATATTTGCTAATTTGCCATAATCATATTTTATTGTTGTTCTTTCGGAATTCTTTCAGTTTATTTTGTGTTTTCAAGGTCCACAACCATTTATTTCTTGGCAATAATTTTTTTTTCGTAACGTAATGCTAATTTTTCTTCTGCAAATATCATAACCTCTCTGTGAGTTCTCTTCTGACTTGAGACGCAGCGTTGTAAATAGAAATTGTCGACATCAATCAACATTAATGAGATGTGAATATTTTTTAGAAAGAAGAAAATGTGATTAAAACAAGTGATAGGTTCAAACTTTTCATTGATTAATACTTCTTAACGGATTTTTGTATTCTTCTCCACTTTTCACTGTTGTCACTTTGACAGTGTATGCAAAAAATAGATATTTTGTAATAATAAAAATTCTTTGCATTTGCTGGGCCATGTATTTTAGCGAGACAAACCTGTTACCTCTTACATTTGACATGGGAACATCTGTCATTTTTCTACATCTACTTTTACCATTTATGACACGTTGTTGTATTTTTCTTTAAAAAATTTGACTTTCAGGCGAAAACTATTTTTAGTATTTTCAGACATATTCATTCACTACGGGATAAGCGAATAATCGTTTTCGGATTGTAACACTGACGCTACAAAAAAGCCGCATCTGCTCTCAAACCGGGCGCAGGACAGCGTTGCCCGATATTTTCTCGCCAGCTCGCGCTCTGTTACTCTGTCCTTCTTTTTCACCCCCCACCAAGTCCCGACTATCGAACCTCCTTAATTACTTCTGTCGGGTTCGGGGAATAATCATCATTATTAGTTGCCGCACTACCTGCTGTGATTTCATTAGTTATTCTTGATTTCTTCAGAATCGGATTCCAAATTCTGTTTAGAGTCAACGCTTCTTCCTTTCTGTTAAAATTGTCCGCATGTACCAGTCGGCTATGGTAACCCTGGTTGGGGGCAATCAGTGTTGCATTTTCGAACGGAATCTTGTGGTCGCCCTCACTCAATGCGTGTTCCGCCACCGCCGATTTGTCGGTTTGCCCCAGCCTGCAGTTCCTTTGATGCTCTTTGAGCCTTGTACCCATGGATCTTTTCGTGGTACCGATGTAAACCTTCCCACAGGTGCACGGTATGCGATAAACCCCTGCCGCTGACAGTGGGTCTCTTTTGTCTTTAACCGACCTGAGGCTTTGCTGGATCTTCTTGGTCGGCTTGAAAACTGTTTTTATGTTATATTTTCCCAAGAGTTTTCCAATTCTGTCAGTGACCCTCGGGATATATGGCAGATATGCATTCGCAACTACCTGAGAGTCATCCCTGTTATGAACCGTGGGACTCTTCGGTTTCATGGCCCTGTTGATCTCAGATACACTGTACCCATTCGACCTCAAGGTCACTTGAAGATTCCAGTTCCTGCTCTAGATGTTCTGGTTCACAAATGAACGTGCTCGAAGGATCGCATACCGTGCACCTGTGGGAAGGTTTACATCGGTACCACGAAAATATCCATGAGTACAAGGCTCAAAGAGCATCAAAGGAACTGCAGGCTGGGGCAAACCGACAAATCGGCGGTGGCGGAACACGCATTGAGTGAGGGCGACCACAAGATTCTGTTCGAAAATGCAACACTGATTGCCCCCAACCAGGGTTACCATAGCCGACTGGTACGGGAGGCAATAGAGATCCAAAAACATGCGGACAATTTTAACAGAAAGGAAGAAGCGTTGACTCCAAACAGAATTTGGAATCCGATTCTGAAGAAATCAAGAATAACTAATGAAATCACAGCAGGTAGTGCGGCAACTAATAATGATGATTATTCCCCGAACCCGACAGAAGTAATTAACACTCCAGACTACCTGCATCAATATAAATACGCCTTGAGAAATCGAACTGTTTAGTCATCGGAGATGAATAAGCCTCTGAAGAAGCTGGGCACTCGCGCTAGCGAAACGTCAGGAAGAAATTCCAAAGAACGACGGCCTTCAAGCCCGAAGAGCAGTAGTTATACTAATAACCTCGGCCGCGAAAGCCTCAACCATAACACAAATACCCGAAACGGGTCTGCAAGTGTGTCCCGTCCCAATAATTGAAAATCAATTCTGGTAGTTGTTTCGCCAAGAGCATATGTGGAATTTCTTCTGTGAAGAATCCAGCACTAACACATGTTGGATGTAATCCAATGCCCTTCGTGGTATTAGCCAGGGGAGTGGTTGTTTTCTAATAGGTGTCAGTCCGTCAACCTACAGTGTAGGTGAGTTGAGGCTGGCCTGAACAAATTGTTCATTTTTAGAATATTTGATATTGGTATAGGCATAATTGAAGATTGGTGTTAGTAGAACAAATTTAGAACAATTTTTAGTATAATCAGCTAACAGAAATAATTACTTTTGCGATTTTTCACTATCACCAGTAACTCCACTCTTTTTGCTTTCTAAGTTTTCGACATTGATGATGGTGTTGGTGATCAGTAACAGGGCAACAAGAAAGAGCACAATAAGTTTAAATGTTCTGTAACGTTGTTAATATAAACATTGTTTTAATTCACCTTCTTGCTTGAACTAAGCATAGCATTGGATGCAAATGCAAATGGGAGTTTTCTCCAGTTTCTACCCAGTCAAAATCTGTGTGATCTCGACTATTTAGTAGAAACTGCCGGTATGTTTCATCATTAATTGCTTTTGAAGTACTTTTTTATTGATGTAAGGTACCCATTGCAACTAATTTGGAGCCATATAAAATTAACAACTAAATAGATATAAAAAGCGTTCAAATGAAAAATATGCCGAATAGTTTGATTTAATGAACGAATCGGAAAGAAAACGATGCATTCATTTAATATAAACAACACTAATGAGAACATGTCAGTTCTGACAATCAATCATTCAAATGATCATTGAAAAGCAATATTGCCACTTCGCATTTTTTTAAAATAATTTATAAGAAGTTATTATTTTTTCTATACATAAGATAAATTATACGGGATTGAAAAAAAAAGAACTACTACATGACTCATTATAAGCATTCAAAAGCGTTGAAAATATTTTCAAAGGCCCAAATTTTCCTATTTAAAGCATACCCTCCTTTTCCAAAATCAAGAATGCCAGATGTCGAGAATTTTGACTCACGAAATGCGGGGGATAGGTGTTGAACGCAAGGTGGTGAAGTTTAGGGTAAGATCTTCGATCCCAAGCCCATTTCTGATTCACAGTGAAGGTCGAGTTTTCGTTGGTACGCCCTGTATTATACAAACGTTTAACTTTTGTTCTATGTAGACAAAAACATTTTGATTTTCCAATGATCAACTTCAAAAATTCACACTCGTCCAACGTGACTACCAAAAACACGCGATACAAAACCCCAACCATCTCTGCGAATCTTTCCCCACAAACTTCACCGCTCCTCCAAATTTCCTCCCGACCACGGAGCAGAAAAAGAGGGCTGCATTATTTACGGCAAGACGGTCCGAGCTCTCCCGCCATTGTCACAGAGCACTCGTATAAAACAATTTGCGACTCTCATTTTTATCAATAATACAGTCTCGTGTTTCATGCAGAGCCCACTGGCTTTCGAGTCTCGTCTCTCTCTTCGCAGTCGAGATGGATTTACACCGTGAGCAGGGATAACGTATGAGATGGCGTCTGCATCACAAGTAGGCTTGTAAATAATCTCGCGGTCTGTCTGTTGCTGTCCTGTTGGATTTATCGTGCTGTGTCGGTGTCGGAATTGCGACTGCTTGATGTGGATATGCAGGGGGGGGGGTTCGGGAAGTGGTTTGACTTTCAGGGGTATTGAAGGGTACACTAGGGGTTCCATTACTTCTAGTGAGGTAGGTTTGAGATGCATAAAAATCCTTATGCGTTGACTTATACCTGAGAAATTGTAAGTTCTAATTCTCGATCCAGAACAATTTTAACTGAAGAAGTCCCTTTTGGAAATTGCCAATAGAGACGCACTTTATAAATCTGGTAACGTCAAATTTCCTGTACGCCCGACAGCAGTTTTGTAGGTTATATGCATTTGAGAACACTTGCCTGAAAGAACTTTCATTTCATGATTTGAGTTATCTTTTTTGGGTCCTTTCTCAACTAGGCACGTAATGAACATGGTCACTAATGCTGGAAAAGATATGTCGAACTGGGAGATTATGGAAAGCAATCCGTTAAGCAGACAAATATAACTATCCAAGTAAAAAACAGGTTATTCAAAATCTCACGTTCTATTATAAATTGATAGCAATTTTTATTTTGGCATTCTCAAAACTATCCTCTATTTCCGAAATATGTGTTTGAACTATCATACATTTTATAAGACTAAGAAATGATTTTACCTACAGTAGCTACTTGATATATCATGGAGATGGATATTAGATTCGGCACTATTAACACCACAAACAATACAAAATAATTTATTGTAAAAGTAACTTGAGTTGAAAAATGCACTCAACAGTAGCAAAAGTAATGATGAAAACGTGGAGTGTACATGTATTTCGTTATCTACATCTAGAAGAGGGAAACTGAAATATAACAAATCATATCAATAATTGCATGATATAAAAACTAATCTGAAATACGATGATGAGGTATAATTAATCAGTTCTATCCATAGTTTCATAAGGCTGGGGCTAAGTGAGAAGGGTTTCAATCTGAATTGCGGAGTATGAAACCATCAGGTCTTGATGTAATTACTGAGACTACCACTTCATTTCATTCGCATTAGTGTCTTCTATGTCGACTTCAATTAGAGCCAGAAAGCCTAGTGATCCAATTAATTACTGTTAAAACATTGGTTTGCGTCTTCAGGATTGAACAAGAAAAATAATTGAAATTAATTCCAAGAATTAACAAGAACAAACGTTTTTCAAATATATTATTTGCGTTTCTCAACTATCTAACTAAATGCATATTATCACAACAATTTTTTTGTGCAAAGAAAGACCTTCAATTTCCTGAGGGAGTTTGCAAATCGAGGGGTGCCTACTTAGTTGTGATAAGTAGTAAATCGAAGAAGTATTTAAGAGAATAAACAATGTATTGAATTTGAAAATGCCCGTCATTCACACTAAAAGTTCAATAATTATTTGGGCGGCAGAAAAAGTGCCATTTGCGAACTTGATGAACTTCTTATTTATAATCCACCATACTTGAAAAAGTGAACAATTAACTGACGAAATTTCCCTATTAATCGTTCAGTAGTGTTACCAAACAATTCTCCCAACAATTATTGGAGTTGAACGCTCAAGTTCCTTGCAGTCTTACAGTTAATGAGATACATGATAGGGGTTCATGAAGTGTCTTAATTGAGAAGCTGGTGCGAAGAAGTAGAATACTCTTACGAATTCGGATGAAGTTTTCAAAAAAGTTCCAATTAATACATGACAATAATATATTCATTTTTTGAATTCAGTACATATTTCCATTCACATAGGATATAATCTTGTTCATTTGTTCAATGAATAGAAATCGTTTCAAAGGAACTAATAAGTCGAAGGAAACGTTTTATCCGATTGCTTCCGGTCCTAGTTTCCATATTCTCTAGTTTATAATAATAATAATAATAAACGCTTTTATTGGTAGATAGTGGATTATACAGAAAAGATACAGTTATTACTAGAGAGAACTACCTACCAAATGGCAGAGTTAGCTCCGGTTCCAACCAGTTAAGGTATGGAACAGGTGCTGTCTTCCACTCAACCATTGAATGCAAATTGACTAACAAATGAAGGCAATGTGTGACAAGTTCGAAATGTTTCAAATATTCTAATTATACAAAAAAAAACTTAAATTGATAAAGACATACTAAGTTCAATAAATTCGAATGCAGAGAAAAAATAAATCGAATAAATAAATGAATTATTGGACTAAAACAAAAACTCTTCTGATAGAAGGATTTTTTTCAGTTCCATTTTGAAACTAGAGATGGACAAATTCTTCAAATCATCCGGAATCCTGTTATAAAGCCTGGCTATGTTATAAGAAAATGACGATCGGAACTGACTCGTTGTGTGCAATGGTGGTGTAAGTCTAGACTTGAAACGAACATTCAAGTGATGAATATCAGTTCTAAAGGTGATTTTTTCATGAAGATACGGTGGGTTCTTCGTTTGTATTATACGATGAAATAATAAGCAACTGTGAAGTATCTGCCTCTCGTGTATATTAAGCCAGCCAATATCTCTCAACGGGGCAGATATGTGATCACGTTTTCTCAGGCCATGAATTTTATCTCGATCTATTCATCATGGATTTTTTGTTTTCCTTTCCCTGAGATCAAAAATTCTTATATGATGTTTTTGTAGGACAAATTGGTTCATCTGCCATGATATATTACTGCAATATTATGGGAAGGCAAAATTGACTGACTGTTTTGTAAGTTACGTGAAATATTCTGCAACAATGATGCGTTTAAAGAAACGAACAGACTGAAAAACTTGTCCATTGACAACTCAAAAGGTAAAATAAATTTGAACGTGGGAATACTTTTTTATTAAAAGTCTCCGAAAAAATTTCAAATAGAATATTGGCTTTGAATCTTCTACTAACGTCAAAACACTATTTATACAGGGCGTTGCAATGAAAACTTGACCGCTCCTGTAACTCAGCAACGCACTTGTGATAAACGAAAAACAGATCAAGTTCTATATCTTGAAGGATATATCAAGGTATAATTTATTGCTGGAATAACCCAGCAATGTCTCTCTCCAAAAGAAGCCGATCTATCTAGCATTCAGATTACAGGAGTGATTATTCCTACAGAGTCAAGTATCTCGATGGTAGGAATTAGGATCAGTAATAATCTCTAATGGAAAAACCATGTCATATCGATCGCTAAAGGTTCTTTCCAGAAGCTTGGATTTCTCTTTTATGCAAAAAATACTATAAATCTAGTCAACTTCTAATGATCTCTACAAAGGCAATCCGACTTGTTGGTGATTCTCCGCTCACACACTGAATCTGTATTTATAAAAAAAACTTCACTTGCAGGCATTTTATCCCTTTATCAGCTCTGTGAGAATTTTCGAAATTGGTTAGTTTGTTTTCGAGAAATTAAATGGTAAAAATGTTATTCAAGCTCAAACGAATAATGTGCTGGGGATACTCTCATTATGCAAATCAACAAAAAATTATCAATGGGAACGAATAAAATGCTCAAAATGAACTCCACCCAGTTCCATACAATAATACAGTCGACTTTCGGAAGCGTTCCTTACTTCATTCGAAAATTTCGGGGTCAGCTAGATCCGACATAGTCGATGGGCATACTTGAAGACTGGTGTTGAATCAAATCATCTTTTGAACAA
The DNA here is from genome assembly GCA_032362365.1 of Zygogramma bicolorata. Taxonomy (NCBI): domain Eukaryota; kingdom Metazoa; phylum Arthropoda; class Insecta; order Coleoptera; family Chrysomelidae; genus Zygogramma; species Zygogramma bicolorata. The sequence continues at coordinate 21,237 of JAVJAQ010003879.1, forward strand.
ATCGTTCAGGCCAGTCTCAGATGATTTGATTTATCGCTAGTCTTCAATAATACCCATCGACTATGTCGAATGTTTTTATGTTTTCTTCGCAGGAGGAATGGGCGAATTCGGTTTGCTTTCGGAATACCTCGTCCTTAAGTAGATGGCGCAATGACTTCGTGTTGTTCGCATCAGCTTAGTACCAAGAACAAGAACTACATAATACAATTGCTACACATAAATAATGAACGCCCAACGAAAAGGGCAAGGGCCACCTTATGTAATGTAAAATTGTGCTTGGTTGGTATTCTTGAAATAACTAGTCCCGTGAATGAATAAATGAATAAAATTTCCCAGATCACCTTCCTTGCTACGGTCCCGTTCGAACCCCGTCCCGGAAGCCCTCTCCTGAGCACAGAAAGGAGCGCGGCATCGTCAGAGCGCAGATAGCGGCTCCGGAAGACAGGCGAATGTTTTCGTCGCAGCCGCCGCTGACGGCTTTATTGTGGCCGCCATCAGATAGCAGGCAATGACACGTGCACAACGGAGGAAACGGTAACCTGTTACGCGTCCTGCAGGGCCTTATCGGCAGATGAATAATCTGCGTGCGATTGCGGCCTAGGGCAGTTTTCGGAGGCGGGAGTTTGGGATGCGTTTTGCCGGTTGCCTTTCGGGTTGTTTGTAGCGGTATGGTTTGAACTCCATCAACTGAAGTTTTCATGTCCTTTCGAACCTTGTAGGAAAACTCAATATGTTAGCCGAAATGAAAGAAGGTGAGATTTGTTGGTGCTGCATACACGTGACTGATAAATCAGGGAAAGTCGTATTTCGTGTAAATAAATTTATTTAAATATCGCAGAGCGCTTTCGGCTATTAAGCCATCTTCAGTGCTATACCTGCAAGTAAGTAATAGTCAAAAATCGGAAAATTGGTTTGAAGGTTGGAAATGAATTACTTACTCGTCTAGGTATTTACAGGAAGATCTTCACAATCACAAATAGTCGTGAGACATTTAATTGAATAAACATCATTTAATTGAATAAACATCACGACTATTTGTGATTGTGAAGATCTTCCTGTAAATACCTAGACGAGTAAGTAATTCATTTCCAACCTTCAAACCAATTTTCCAATTTTTGACTATTACTTACTTGCAGGTATAGCACTGAAGATGGCTTAATAGCCGAAAGCGCTCTGCGATATTTAAATAAATTTATTTACACGAAATACGACTTTCCCTGATTTTTGAAATGAAAGAACCCTATACTATGAAAATATAGAGGGTGTCCCAGAATTTTCTGAAAAAGTGATATCTTTGTAACTTGAAGAGTTAGGAAAGCAATAGGAAAATACGATCTGTTCATATTCCTGGAAATTCACCCGCACCCCCATTTCTTCGATAGGCACCATCCCTTTTTCGCAGAAATATAATCGTTACATCATTGTTTACCTGGCGACAAACTTCGGTATTGGTTGATGGTTGCACTTTTTGTTTGTGGAGAAAATATTTCTCAGAAGACACTCACAACTGTTGATGAATAACGCCAGAGTCACATTTTGACACAACTCATAAAAACAAGAATCTCTCAAGAGATTTTTCTAAGCGTTTTGAAAAAGGAAGCAGAGTAAAAAAATTAAATATTCTTTCAATTTTTTTTCGAACTGAATCTCTTAATTTGCAAGGAATACGATGCGTGACTGACGACATAGTAAATTAATTAGTTTGTTCTTTCTAGCTGTTTTGGGTTCGTAAACTACCACAATCCGAAAAATAGAAATTAATAATGGAATCTATACAAGTGTAGAAGGGCGGATTTTCAATCTTCCTAGAGAAGTCTCTGCGATAATTCAAAATAGTTCCTTCTGAATGGAACGCGTTCAATCAGTCAGCAATTTTTCGTATTTCTCAAATTTACCTATCAAAAGTATACAAGAACTAATATTCATCAAAATACGTATCGTTGACGTTGCGAAAACCAAATCTGCTTTCGTTTTCAAAATTTTCATAAACTTTCATGTGATCTAATGGTGAAGAAGGACAACGTAATTTTCAACGAAGGCGCTGTTCACTGGAACTCTACTATCTGACGTTCATGAAAAACATCAAACATAACTATTCAATTATGCGTCGAGATATCATTTTTGATATGACAGCATGAAAATCTTAATAGCCTACTTAATACTTTTGTCCACGACTATTGTATAAAATATTCATAATGCATGTGTTTCTTCAAAAATTACGATATCCATAAATCACTAGTGATTTATGAAATCATTATTCACTACCATCAATTTGACAATTGTGATAGGAAATTTTCCGACTAACAGTTCGCTTTTGTGTGTAACGTACAGACAAACACGATAAAAATAGAGCGTGCTATGAAACGTCAAGTTAGATCGAATTTAATTTGAAACGTCAAACAAATTGTTGGTTTGACTTGTTTCAGCAGCAAAGTTTATAAGTATCAAAGTTATAACATGGATACAGTTGGTGAAAATGAAGCAATGTCTTGTACACCTCCAGCAATACAAGAAGCGGCAAAAATTGCATCGTTAAACTTATTACCCGAAAGATCAAGAAAAATATATTTATCTGCGTATGAATCTTTTGTACAATGGAGAATTGCCAAGAAAATCGAGTCTTTCTCAGAATCCGTCTTGTTGGTATATTTCACAGAGTTATCCACAAAGTACAAGCCATCAACATTATGGACAACCTTCTCAATGCTGAGAAGCACAATCAGCTTGAATCATGGTATTAACATTGAGAGTTATAGCAAATTGCGAACATTGTTGAAGAGAAAATCTGAAAACTTCTCGCCTAAAAAAGCCAATACGTTTTCTCCAGAAAATATAAAAGATTTCCTAACAAAGTCATCTGACGATAAATATCTTGCAACAAAGGTAAGAAAAACAATTCTTCATATGTTTTGTAATTTGACAATAAATATTTGTTCAAGGTGGCAATGATAATGGGAGTAATGGGTGCCTGTCGGGCAAACGAAATGTATAAATTGAAACTTAGTGATTTACAAGATCTTGGATCAGCTTTTTTAGTGAAAACTTCAAATACCAAAACAAAAATTACTCGCAAATTTACAATCACCGATGGATTTTACCAAATTTGCAAAAAGTATATCAGCCTTCGTCCTCCTCATGTTAAGTCTGAAGTATTCTTTTTGAACTATCAAAATGGTAAATGTACTTCGCAAAGAGTAGGTATTAACAAGTTTACGAAAATGGGAAAACAAATGGCTACATATTTGCAATTACCCGATCCAGAAAAATACTCTGGTCACAGTTTCCGAAGATCATCTGCGACTATACTTGTTGATGCGGGTGGGGATATAACAGCTTTGAAAAGTCATGGTGGATGGAAATCCACGACGGTATCAGAAGGCTACATTGATGATTCCATGAGAAATGAAATGGAAACAGCCGAGAAAATCTCCAACACGATACAGAATTTATACAAGCAGAATGAAACCATATCGACAAGCTCTTTTTTGAATAACAAAAATATAAATATAAGTTCAGACTTAGTGCCATCACTAAATTTTGAACATTGTTATGATACAAATATTACTATCAATATTAATAAATATGTAGTTGAATTTGTTGTCGATCAATCAATCAAATTTCAGGTTACTCAAGTATAGAGATAAAAATTGTGATGATTTCAGAAAATACTATTCATGAGTCGTGGACAAAGTATAGTATTCTACTCGCGAATAATAGCCATCATTATACGCTCGTTGAATAATATACTATTATTCTCAGAGAGCTTACGCGATTGGATGCATCAATAAATTAAAATGAAAATATCTCGAAAAACGCTTTTTGTATAGTATTTTGATAAGCAAAACTCCTTTTCTATGGATGCTATACAATGTGCCACTTCTCTCATCGCTTTCATGCGTTCAAAACGAAAGATTTCTCACACAGAGAGGAATATCCGCTATCACAGTGAGAAATAATTTCTCACTGTTATCACGATAAACTGAGTCGGTCATGAATTGTTACATGTCAGACTGATATGTCACGTTCTCCTTGTTGACAACGCTATGCCGACGATTTGCGTGCAATATCCAAGTAGCCCATTGTTGGCGTTTCCATAACAACAAAACCGAAGAACTGCATAATTATTGTTGTCAACTTACCCAACGAAAATAGTTTTATCGTTGATTGTTATAGTATGAAGAGTTCATATTTATTAAATATTGAATATAATGGAATACGGAGATTCAGAGTTGGAAAATACACCTCCAGAAATTGTTCATAGAGCAATAGCTGTTTGCAATAATTTGCAACCAAGCACATCAAGAGAAAACTGTGAAATTGCTTACAGAAACTTTATGGACAGGAAAATGAAAGGCAAGGTAAATTCTTGTTCCGAAAACACCTTTTTAGTTCAATTTTGAAGAATTGTCAAGAAGATTTAAATCATCAACAATATGGTCTTAGTACTCGATGCTGAAGAGTAGCTCAATTACCAAAAACTGTGTTTATATATCAAAATACGTGAAACTATATGCATTTTTGGAACGCAAATCTGAAAAATATGCTCCAAAACAGTAGAAAACATTAACTTCTGGAGGTATTCAACAATTTTTGAAAGATTCACCTGATGAAAAATTTTTGCTAATGAAAGTATGAATTGAAAATTTTTAACTCGTTATCGAAAAATGAATGTTTGGTTTTGATTTCAGGATCCTTTAGATATTGGCCTTACAGGGGCATGCCGTTGTGTTAAACTTCGAAAATCAAAAATTGATGACATGGAAGATTTCAATTCGGCCCTTATGATGAAATTACCCGATTTTGAAACCAACGTTCCTATAAATTTCATAGTCACAGGAGAATTCTACCAAATTCACAAAAAATTGTGAAGCTTCGACCATGCATAAATGAAACACATTTTTTTTAAATTACAAACTAGCAAATGTATGACACAGCCTGTGGGGATTAATAAATTTGGCACCATGGAGAATGAAATAGCGACATTTTTGCAATTACCGAACCCTGAATTATATACTGGCCACTGTTTCCGAAGGTCATCTGTGACTATTTTAGTTAATGCAGGAAAAAATCTTCTAACTATAAAACGCTATGGGGGTTGGAAATCCAGCAATGTTGCTGAATCTTATATCGTTAACTCCATAGCTAACGAAATAAAAATTTCAAAAAGTATAGTAGAATCCATTAAGCCTCCATCGCCATTAGAACCGAAACACAACAATGCTGTGGAAGTTCAGTACGTTTCCCCATCAACTTCAACTTCGACCGCAGCTAATATTTCAATTATCGAAAACATGTTGAAACAAATCAACCTACCAGGAATAACTTTACAAAACTGTTCAAATATAACTGTTAATTACTATATTAGATGAAATATAAAAATGAATTGATGACATACAAGTATTATGATATATGTATTTTTCTTTTCGATACTTGAAAACAACGCAACCGTAGGAGAAATAGAGTGTACAATGCATTCTGTGAAGTTCCGTAATACCAATTCATGTCCAAATGTCGACATTATTTCAGAAATTATTCACGAAAAATCAAAATAAAAATAAATTGTCAACACCCTGTATCTCAGAAATGGAGGCATTGTGGGCTGAAGTTTTCATGGAATTTTTACTCTATAAATAACTGGGAGATTATCCTGTGAAATATCGGACACTTATTAGATAACACCCATATCTGATTAAATGTAACCTTGTAGTGTCCTGAGGATGACTTTATAAAAGTCGAAACGTCGGCAAGGATATAATAGTGGCTTCAATTATTTCACCCAGTCCCAACCTCCCCCCAGCCAAATAGTTTCACTAGTTTCCCAACCCCCAAAAACAGCTCAATGATCCCCTAGACCCCGGCCGATTCCTTCGAAGTAGCCGGCCAGGGACGCACGCACCCCTTCGCGTATTTCACCCCCGCCAACGGCCCGCCGTAAATTAGGCATAACTCCATTCGTTGACGGCACACACGGCACACTACGCCCTCATTACCAGGCAAATAGTTGGCCCGGAAAACTCCGTACTATCGACATAACTAACTCGAGTCAGTCACTCAACGCCGGCTTCATTTGCTCGGGGTGAATATTCAACGCCTGCTGTCACCAGCGGTGTACTTAAAGGGTTGGATTGGGATCACAAATTATTTCGAAAAGTATAATTCAAGTCAAAATACTATTCCTCTTCAGTCAATCCAACAGAAAACCAGGCGGGAACACATTATCTGAAATTTCGGGTGCGTATTCCTACGTCGAATTCTTCCTACGGCGAATTCTTCCTAGGGCGAATTCTTCCTACGTCGAATTCTTCCTACGTCGAATTCTTGCTACGTCGAATTCTTCCTATGGCGAATTCTTCCTACGGCGAACATTCCACATTGGGATGTATGGACCACCATCGGAAATGTTCGTGTTTCAATGACGTCAGTGGAGGGGATGACATTCGCCGTAGGAAGAATTCGCCGTAGGAAGAATTCGACGTAGCAAGAATTCGCCGTAGGAAGAATTCGACGTAGCAAGACGACCCGGAAATTTCGAAGAGCTTTGAAACGAAAACTCTTTCAAATAAAACAGGATTAGTCAGACAACTCAATATACACGTTTTGATATTCAAATATTGTTTAATAGAATAGGTAGGTGGTCGTAGGAGAAATAGGGAACATTGTACAATTTGATATACTCCTTTAACATTTTCCTCAAATTCAATTTCTAAATTCAGTCAACTTTTGCTTTTTCGTAATATTGCAGTTACTTATCAGAGCCAATGTACCAATGTGCCCTATGAACAGATATTATAGGAATTTGAAACTTCAATTTTCAGGGAAGGAAAACAAAAAAAAGGGATGTCAATAAATTAAAAGTCGTACATCAAAATTATCGTTGAGTTCAACAAACTCAAATTGAAGTGTTCATCTTCAAATATTTCACCTTCGAAAATCAGACTGTGAAATATCGATGGTATTATTTTTGTTTAAGTTTCGTATGAGTATTCGAATCGCAGAAAAAAAATGTAGAAGTGCCGAAATTCATTCTCCTCTACAAGAAACCCAAACGAAATTTCCGGTGTTCACGTCTATATCAGGAGATACAGCTCCATTTCTGTGTGGAACTTCACCATTTTACACATCAAGTTTCTGTCATTAAGAGCACAAAAAAGATTTCCTTTTACTTCAAACAGTTTAAAGTTCCTGCTTGATGAAGCTATTGTGTAGCGAAACACGTGTCGCGGTTGAGTAAACCTCAATATGTGAAAATCTTACAGGCAACTGTAAATTATTTTCGAACCATTATTGTTTAAAAAAATTCACCCATCTCCAAAACGTCAGCAGTTCGTTGGAATGTCAATACTGATTCTTTCATCTAGTTTTTTGGGTTCTCAAACTAACAGTATCTGAAAAGATTAAAATTTATATTGGGTTCTATGCGATTAAGTTCACAAAAGAAATAGAGAAGAACCATGAACTCCCTTTCCTTGATGTAATGGTGAAGAAATCAACACTTCATGTAAAGGCAAGGGTATGTCGAAAAAAAACACATACCAACAGATATCTTCACTATAATTCAAATCACCATGCAACAAGTGTCGAAAAAGGTACGGTAAACTGTCTTTTAGATGGTACAAATAGTATGAAATTCATTAGAAAAAAACGATGAAGAGGTTAACGTCATGAAATCAATATTGAGGAGAATGGATATCCAGAGAATTTTATAAAAAATACATGAATGAAATCAAAAATCTTAACACACCCCATAGTGAAGACATACAACCTATAAAAATTATATCCTGTTACAAACATCTCTCGGCTATCTGAAAGGATAAAACGGATTAGCAACAGGTATAATGTTAGAATAACATTGAAAACAATACATACCTCACGTTCAAAACTGGAAAACACTGAATTAACCAACATAACAAAAATATTATATTTATCGAATCCCTTGGTCGAAAAATATATAGGTGAAATGTCCAGACCTCTAGAAGTGCGAAAGAGTGAACACAATGTGTACATCAAGAAAAGACAGATTGGTAGTTCCAAATCATCAGAACACATTCTCACTGCCGATGGAAATCATACAGTTGGATGAAATGACACTTGAATGATAGCAAGAGGAAGCAATAGCAGTGGATGAAAGATGAAAAAGTCTCTTTTATCATGCTGTCTGCGGATGCTTGCATCTCAAACACTTCGGTTGATATAGATCGTGCTGGATGCCATTCTTGAAAGACATATGTCGAAACTCAAATTTCTGATATTTACAAGAAACAAACTGAAAAACGAAAGAAGAGTTTATCCATGAGAATTTTGAAAACGAAACGTCAACGAACAGTATTTTGGTGAATACTGGTTTTTCCTTCTAGTTTTTTTTGGATTCTAAACCTACCACAATCTGAAAAATTGAGAGTTAATATTGGAATCTATACAAGTGTAGAAGTGCAGATTTCCAGATAAGTTACTGCATTTATTCAAAAACAGTTCTTTCTGAATGGAAAACTTTCAATTAGTCAGCAACTTTTCCTATATCTCAAATTTACCTATCAGCAAAATACACTTTTATAGATTCCGATATGAATTCTCATTTTTTACGAATGTGGTAGGTTCAGATCCCCAAAATACTAAAAAAAAGAATCCACCCACCACAAAATGATGACATTCAAACAAATAACACTACTTTTCATGGGTATGCTTGAAGATTGGCTTTAAATCAAATATTCAAAAATGAACAATTTGTTCAGGCCAGCCTCAACTCACCTACACTGTAGGTTGACGAACTAACACCTATCAGAAAACAACTACTCCCCTGGCTAATACCACGAAGGGCATTGAATTACATCCAACAGGTGTTAGCGCGGGATTCTTCACAGAGAAAACTCCTGCATATACTCTTCGCAATACAACTGCTAGAATTAATTCCCAATTATTGGATGTATTTCAATGCCCTTCGTGATATTAGCCAGGGGAGTAGTTGTTTTCTGATAGGTGTTAGTCCGTCAACCTACAGTGTAGGTGAGTTGAGGCTGGCCTGAACTAATTGTTCATTTAGAATATTTGACATTCAAACGGTTTTCGTTACTAATTTATTTGAAATTTTCTGACCATCATTGTTTTTTTGGACATTCTGATATTGACGATTTAAAAAATGGGATTTTTTTGGAACAATATTTTTTCCGGTTGAGAATGATGCAAACAAGTGAATAATGGCGTGTGTAGTGTTATGGCCAGAAGAAAGTCGAATTTTATGTGTTACAAACCACATAAATTTGATGTGAAAAATGGTGAAGTTTCAAAACTAAATGGACCTGTATCTTCGAATATTTTCCTCATATATAAAATGTCCCATAAGAGCAATGCAATTATCGAAAACCTACAGCGGTAATTGCATTGTATCTAGTCACCATAACAACACATATGGAACCGTATCGCTAGACGTCAGTAGTAAACAACACAAATAAATGTCAGATAGACTTCAAAAAAAGAAAAACATTTCGCGTTCAGGTGAGTACTCCATACAAGTCATAGAGGAAAGTATAAATGAACAAAAAATAACATTTCCTTGAGAATTTCTTTATTCGTGAAATATTCCAATGAATCACATTCGTGCATAAAAATGACCAGATAATTCTGCATTCAGGCATGATATCTTATACAAATTGCATTCGGTTATTTTCATATTTTGTAAAAGAGCCCACGTCCTTCGGACTCGGGCACTTTCGCCAAAATATGAAAATAAACTTGCAATTTTTAGATATAATAAATAATCGGTGATTTTTATGCACTCGTGCAATCATAGCCGAAAATTATATTTGGATTTTTTGGAGAGGAAACCAAATTATGTCAATTCCACCATTTTTTTCGGAGTTCAGGTGCTCAGTGTGACCAGAGTATTACCAAATCGGTCTGAAAAATGTCTCTGCCGCCCGGCTGACAAGACAAGACAAGATTTCTCTGTCTCAATGACCCTTCAAAAAACCCAAATTACACCCAATTCCCCACAGAGATGGCCAGGACCCGCACCAGACCTCCCACCGGCATCATCCACGGAAGAATCCACCCCACCACGACTGGATCAAAACACCAAAGTAATAACCGCGTATGTATTTCCTTCGTCGAATGAGCACCGTAAAATCCTGATCCTGTCCGTAATTTCCCGAGGTGTGTCGTCCTCGTAAACTGCCACCTTTCCTTTGCCCGGCTCTCGCCGGCGCGACTTTCACTCCTGTTTTATTGTTTTCCGAGGATTTCCTATCTGATTGAATTCTCGAGGATCAGCGGGCGCTCGTAAATATGTCATGTTTTGTGGTTTTCAGCGCCAGAGTGAAGGACATTCTCCGGATTGGATAAAAGGCTGGGGATGCGGAAGGATATTTTTTGAAGGGAACAGCTGTATGAGTGTGGAAACGTTTAGATTTTTTGTAGAGATTAATTATCTGGAGACCAAGCTACTCGACTCGTCTTTGGGACAAGAAAATTGATGTTTTATCTCAAGACTAGGATTAGCTTTCTATAGTGCCTTGTTGAGGCAAAACGCTGCTGTACAAAAAAAAATTAAAAATGAGATATTGGTATTAGCCAGCAAAAAATGTATTTGTTCATCGATCCTGTTAAGCAAAAATGCCGTATATAGCACCGAATAGTCATAATAAAGACACAATATTGCCGTAACAAAAATATCGACTGATGCTTAACAAAAATACAACATCCATACGTTGCTTAGGAGACACACACAGTTACGCCATTCCTCCTGAACATGCAAGTTACTGAGGTTTTACTAAGCGCGACTGTGATATGTTATGCCTGTTGAAATGTGAAGAGCTTGATGGTTTCAACATAATACTATTCTCTCATCTGTGAGTTATTGGTTTTAGTCGATTGTGTGGTGGTTGTGTCCAGAAAGTGTTTTTCAAAAAAATGGAACTCATCAATCAATTTTTGTTCTGGCAAGAATGTGTTATCTCTTCAAACCGTCTGATTATTACATTTTTAGCTCCATAACGGGTTGATTTCATTATTTTCTCTCATTTCGTTAATATTTCTCCAAATTTTCACTCTCACTAAAGTATGAATTTCATCTCTAATTTATTGTTTTTATATTCATCGCCATAACGATCAATCGTTCAATAAAAAAATTCCGTGAAACGATAGCTGTTGCACTCGACATTGCAAA